>LPNX010204274.1:671482-724846 GCA_001517045.1 Pseudotsuga menziesii | reverse complement strand
CTTACACATTGACACATAGACTCTAATAACCTCAATAGGCACAAATGCCAAGCCGACCACCCCAACTTTGGAGGTATGGAGTGAAAAACTCAGAAATTATTCAACAACCAACCCTGGGCTGATCAGATTGACAAATGAAGTCTAAGAGACCGAGTCTTTTACAGACACTATCATGCTAGAACATTTATTACAATTCCCCCATGGGGTATGAACATGTGATATGATACAACAAGCACTTCCCAGAAGTACTTCCAAAGGTCTTTTTGAAGTTCGAACAAGTTAACCCTGTCCAGTTCACCAGGCTCACTTGATAAAAACCACTAAGTACAACTTAGGTGGTAACAAGACTTCGATGAACTATTGCCAGATTGAAGATGGAGGCTGAAGAGTAACCAGTCACAGTAGAGCCTTGTACACGTGTGTTCTCCAATCAAGCTGGCGACTGTTGTAGCTAAGTTACCTATGCAGACCAATATGCATGGTTGATGCACAGTGGGGACTACTTCAGTAGTAGAAAAGGCCCAGGATATTGATGCATATTTCTTTGTTCTCTTCAGGATGAAGAAACGTTTTGTTTGTGGGGGAGATGTTGATTTTGTTTGTGGGGAAGATGTTGAAGGGGCTAATAGGCCTTTCCTAAAGTCGTCATATGTTATAATGTATTAAATGTTATAATTAGATAACCTTAACAAATGAACAGTTGGAGCATGTTAAACCACTCCAACCTCTCTCTCATGTATAAGAGTACCATCTATTGAATGAATACAATGGTTAAGCGCTTGAACCAATATGTACTCTTTCTCTTATGGTTAATGTGTGCATAATATTTCTGCCTGCTTGAATGCAACACCACCAATGCTCTTAATACATTGAAACATTGAATTGTAATTCATCTTTTTTAAATTGATTGAAAGAGGTAGGAGAAACTACAATACAACTCTTAAAATTAGGAAAAATAGAGGGTTTGTATCATTTCTATATTTGACATGAGACAGAAGGAAGAAAATTTGGTTTTACAAATGGAAGAAACACAAATAGCCATGAGTGTAGAGAATGATAGAGTATTGAAACCATGCAACCCTATTTTCCCAATTTAATTTTCATTTCTTCTCATTAGTAATTTTATTTCTATTATTTTCCATTTCTCACTATTGTTCTTATTAGCTAGTTTTATTATTTTAATAGTTATTCCTTTATTTTGTAGGTTAATGGCATATTTGTTTTAGTTTTTTACACTAGAAAATGTGTCTAGAAAATCAGGGGCAAGTTCAACCAAGAAAATAACACATTTTTCTGTAACATAGATGCATTTTGAAAGGAGTTTTCATGTCCATTTATTTGTAGGTTTGCAAGGTTTCTTTGAATTACGTGGTGATCTTCCCTAGTGTTCTTGGATAATTAGTTCTCCATTTTGTTAGGAAGCACTGTGCTCTACTGTGGAAGGGAATGTTAATGTCTCGTTTCGGTTTTGGACCGCCATAGATACTAGTTCCCTTCTTGGTTTGAGAGGATCGATTGTCCACTTTGAGCATGTTATATTTAGTGGATGAGTGTTATTTGAGGGTTTTCATCAAATGTTTTTAATGTAATCATTTGAGTGGTTTTCTAATCACAAGAGATCCACTCATTAAGTAGCTTGAATGGTTTGACACTCTTCGTTGTTTTGTATCAATGGTCTAAATACCCATATGATAATGTAAAAAATAACATTTTAATAACGGTTATTATACATTTTCGTATTCTTATTTATCTAGTTATTTATAATGTCTTCTTTTATATGCTTCTAGCTATATTTTTATTTCAAATAATCAAAATTATAATTTTCATTTAATATCATACAAGAATCTGCATTTTGTTATTTGTAAATCAGATATTCAGTAGTAAAAAAAGGTAAGAACTAATACTTGGAATCATCAAAATAAAACATGTGTTATCACTACTTTTTAACAATAATGTATGTATTAAATTCAATTGATTAATAATTAGTGATAAAAACTATTAAATACAAAACAAAGTTGAAAAATAAATAAATTAGTTATATAGAGAGAGAGAGAGAGAAAATTATAATAAAATGATAATATTATATTTCACCAGTGTTCATTTTAGCATTGGAAAACTAGTACTCCTCTTTGATCTTAGAGAATTGATGCTCCACTTTGGTCTTGGAGCATCGGTGTTGGTGCACTAGTGGACTTGATGCACTGATGTGATACTTTGATCTCAAATTATTGGTATCGACGGTTTAATTCTAACTCATATGGATAGTATCAGTGCTTTACTTGGTTTTATATAACAAATGGTCACATTTGGAACTAGATCATTGATACTTCAATGTACTTGGAGCATCGGTGTTTCTATGGATTTAGAGCACCAAATAAAACCATTCTCCCACCATTCATAAACATTTGCAAAAATCTCAACAAAAACCTATGAACCCATTAGTATAGGTTTTGGTGGTGTTTCTTAAGAATTTTTCCTAATCTTATAACACTAAAAAAATTCAATGAAACCTATGCTAATAAGTTTTTTCCTTAAAGTGTTATATGTCCATATTTTTCTTGTCCCTTGGATACTTGATCAACCCTTACTTTCTTATTTGACTTCTCATTTGACCATGTTTCCTCTTCTTTATGTCTTTATGTTGCATGTTACCCAACATATGCTCGACACCTATGGATTTCTCCCACTTATTCTCTTCACAACCTTTTTTATTTGAATTCTAGCCATTTAATATGGATGGAAATTTTGTATTCATTGTTAATCAACTACTCTTTAATTTGTTTAATATTTTTTCATGCCAACCTTCAAGTGCCTCTTTAATATTGTTGGAATCATTTATTTTTATTTTTATATTTCTTCTCTTTTTTATTTTTTCACTTTCACTTGCTTTGTTTATGCTACCCTAGTCTCCTTTGGGACATGACTTCCTTCTTTTGTTTTTCAACGTTACCTTGCATAAGAAAGACTTCTTACTAACCAAGTTCCCTCTCTTGGGGTAAATTTGTAATTTTTTTTTGAACTATTCCTTGCTTGTTGCAAGTTTCTTAATAAACCTACCCTTCCTTGGGGGACAATATTGTTTCTTCAACTCTTTCTCAATCTTTCCTCACACGGAAAAATATGCTTACTAACCTTTCCTTTCCTTCAGAAAGGTCACTCAATTCTTAAGTTCCTACTTCTTGGTAGGTATCTTATGGGAAACACTTGGTGTGTGATAATCATACTAGGTCTGATGTATTAGTTTACCACGTAATTATGATGTTCCCTCAACCTAGGTTTTAACCTAACTGTTCTTGTCCTTGTGTTACCCAAGAAGTCGAGTAATGGAACAAGTGAAGATGGATCCAACCATTAAAATCAATACCAAAGAAAAGTTCCATCTTCCTTATTACACTTTCATCTTTATCACACACACAGATAGTGTAAGTTGATGAAACATAAGATCTTTGATAGCTTCTTGGTTGTTAGGGATTGTTTATGGTTTCTTCTTATTGTTTTAAACCTTGGAAAACCAACAAAAAAATTTAGTACTCTATTGTAATTGGGGCCCTTACACTATTCCCTAGCTATGGGAAATACCTATGTTACATCCTTCTTATATTTCCTCTTATTTGTGAAGTAGTTCAATGGAGTTTCATAATAAAATAATTCCATATTTAATTTATTTATCAATTTTGTATGGGATCTCATGTCTTTCTCCGCTTCCTATTTTATATTCCACATTTTATGGGAACAAACGGATTAGAGTGGCACTATTGTTATATCCATCTACATTAGGTACATACCCAATGATGAGCCCTTGACACTAACGTAAGTGTGAGTATGCATGCTCTCTCTCTCCCTCCCTCCCTCTCTCTCTCTCTCTCTCTCTCTCTCTCTCTCTCTCTCTCTCTCTCTCTCTCTCTCTCTCTCTCTCTTACTTTATACCTTTATTTTTTGCATTTAATTTCATGTTCTAACTATTTCTTGCTTTAAAATACATGATAGCTAGACCTTTCTTTTTCCTTCCCTCCCAACATATTTTGTTTGTCATTCATTGGAAATTATTGTCTATCTTCTCTTTATTTTCTTTCTTATTAGGATTACAACCATAGGGATCATGTGTACTTTCACTTTGCATCAACATAAAGGCATGAAAATATCCATGAAGGTTAGAGTTTTATGTGACTTGCAAGATTTCCTCCTTTTGTAAGGAACTAGATCATTCTACCTGTACAATTAGGAAGTTGGAACCATGATATTTCATGCATCATTTGTTTTCATATTAATGTTTCCTTTTACTTTGTCTTCTTTTCCTTCCTTACTTTTCAATCTTCCTTTGTAGCAACTCACTACAAATTTAAGTGATGTTGGAGTAAGACTAACATGATGGATTATAAGGGAATCAATATGAGAAATAACTAAAGAATTATTAGTATGGAAAAGGAGTTACACAATGGGGAAATAATTTAAATTCCTAGGGTATTGAAGTGATGATAGTAAAACAAACATAACATGTTTTAGTATAAGAGCATTAATAGTTGCAGTTGAAGAATGGAACTATTCATAGGTCTCACATTCAAGGAGACAACAATAGTTATATTAGGACAAACATTATTGAAAAACTAAAAATTGAAAGATGGATTTAAGAAACCAAATTTAGAAAGGGTGAAATTTGTCTCTCTATATCTTCATATGGCACTGAAATTGGCATCTAACAATACTTAAAACTTTACACCTCTATGAACATATTTACTTGAAGAGTCATCTAATGGATCTTGAGATAGGCATGATCAATGGTAGGGTTTTTGTTAGGTAGGTGTTTTATGGCTCATCTTTATTTAAATTCATGTTGCATAGAATCTAATACCTTAAATGGATTGCAATTTATTTAGAATATAAACAAATGATTATACTCCTCCACCATTTCCATGATGTAGGATGTCTAGGTTTTTTCTTCTTTCTCTTTAACTCAAACAAAATTTGTAATGCTCAAATAGTATTTGATTTAATATTAAGGTAGGGTAATTCCAAGTTCTTGTAGGAAACTCAAAGCAAGGTCATAATCAAAGTAAATTGCATCCTAAGTGAGACAATTTAGGTAAAATACTAGAACCAAATCATCTCTTTAAGTGACATTTTCTCATATCCTTGTCTAGATGCTTTGTTGTTTTCCATGAGGTCAAATTGGGGAGGATGGTCACTCTATTGTCACCTCAAGGTCAATATGGAGTTACACAATACTTTAAATAGGCATGATAACATGCTAATACCATGGGTTACCTAATATCATGGGCCCATAAACCACCAATGGTAAACCCATTATTAATAAAATCGAGTTCATCTTAATCCCTCTTGCCAATTAAAGGTTATCTTAATATTTATGGGTGTTCTTCTTGGTGCCAATGTAGTAGAAAGAAATTAAGTTAGATTATTTAAAGTTGGTTTCAAGTTTCCCATGGGACTTTCATAATATACCCAAGGGTATGTGGAAGTAAAGTTCCATATATAGATGTTGTTTGATATGGTACAACTCGAAGGGGCAGAAGTAAGGGTTACAAGGGTGTCCAACCATGTGAAACCTATTGTATTCATTATGTGTACTATTCCCTGAATGTAAATTTAACCCCTAAACAACAAATAGCTATGTTATTTGTAAATGTTTGAACACCTCTTTAGCTTAAAAAAATCTGAAGTTTTTGGCATGAGAAAGTGCTATAGTACCAAATGTTATTTTCCATAATAATAAAAAATAGGAAATACGTAGAAGAAATAATAGAATAAATAAATATTCTAGAATGAAAAGGACAATATTACTACAACAATATAAAATTGTAGATATCAAGTATCATCATTAGAAATTCCTTTATTGATGAAAGAAATATTGACTTTCCTTGTCGAGGGGAAACCTCCAAACAAGTAGAGATCTATTAACAATATACTTCATAAGAAATGTTATTACTTTTCTTATAATCCTGTTGCAGCTGCAACTATTTTCCCAATTTTTTAAAATTTTGGACCCTCCTTTTGATTTTATCTTGCCTGGTTTTATTTAGTTTCCTGAAATTGGTTGTTCTTCTGCTACAATTTTGAATGTTTGAGTTTGATTCGAGGTAAACTGTTTCTTTCATTTCGGAAGTTGAATGATTTAAAACGCCTTTGTCTAGCTAAAGATTTCGAATTTGGAACTTTAATTTTTGATTTTTCATTTATTCGGAAGTCATTTGAACAGTAAATTAGGGCCATAGTTCTCTATCTAGCCATTGTTGCAGAAGCTAAACAATGAATGACCCGATGGATAGTCTTAATTTTCGCCGATTCTTTGGTTTTATTGATCAACCTTTTACTTTGCAATATTTTTTTTTAGCACTATCAAAAGTCAGTTAAAGTTTGTTTCGGAACTCTAGTTATCCATGCAGCCGCTGTTTTGAAGGATCAATAGAGAACGGACCGATGGACAAGTCTTACTTTCATCGATGCGGGGTTTTATTGGTCCAAATATTTTGGCTTTGTGGTGATATATTTTTGTTTTCTTGAAAGTTTTTGAAAAATGGCTCGGTGCTGTAGTTCTTTACATGGCCGCCGTTGCGGAAGCTAACTAGTGAGCATTCTGACGGATTAGTGCTTATCCTCTCTGATTCCATGTTTTATTGCTTTCTGTCATTGCGGCTTTCCAACGAACTATTTGTCGACGCATTGTCCTTAGTTCTTCCGACCTCCGATGCATGGACGACAGTTTTTAATGCTTTATTTTTTCAACGTTTTATTTCACCCCAGAACCCTTAGTCTATATGGTCTCCGTCATTGTGGCTCCTCAGTGAACTGATCATCCAATGCTATAGTACTTCCACCCGCCGAAGTGGATAATCTGCCCGATGCTTAGTGTTTATTGTTTCTGACTGTCGGTAGGGTTTTCCTGTCGTTTTTGTTGTGTTGTTACTCTATTTTATGGGATGGCGGAGTTTTCCCATGGGTGCTGGTCGAGTCAAGGTTTCTGAGATGAAGAGTGTAGTTTGGGGGTTTGGTGTTTTAAGGAGTGGTGGTTACTTTGTCATTTCTCATGCTTTCATCAGAGGATGGCGAATTGGTCCAGATACGGCCTGGATTGAGATAAAAAGTCTATTTTTTGGACTTGTGTTTTAGTTTGGACAGTGGATTTGGAGGATTTTTAGGCCCAACTTGCAAGATTCTCTTTACCTTATCTTTTCATGCATTAAATTTGTTTATAGTTAATTTCACAGAACACGTGTATTGATACAATTTGTGTTACTTTTTCAAGCGCTAAGTGATCTAAGGACTGGTTATTCATGACAGGGTGATTGCTGCTGTAGAGAAGACATGTCTAAAAGACAAGGCAGAAGAAAGGAGGTAGCAAGGAAGAAAGAGAAAGAAAATGCAGAGGCAAAGATGAGGAAAGAAAAGAAGAAATTCAGGTCTAAGCTCAACAGAATCTAGCAAAGGGACCAACGGATTACTGAGCATAATCAACAGAAGCAAAGGCCCAGGCTTGGAAAAATTCATCAGTTACCAAGTTGGTCCCTTTTCATAAAAGCGCTCTTAAACCTTAAATCTGAAATGTAACATTTGTATCAATCATGAGCACTCATAAAGGGACAAAATTGTGAGATTAAAATGGTTGGGGGAGCTCAAAGGTTACGGAGGGGTAGCCCAAGAGTTTTTGCTTGTAGTATAAGTATAGGAGAGTTATATAGTAGAAGGGACTATTTCCTAGTTAGATTTGTGAGAACATGTTGTAAGAAGAACTATTTCCTTTTGCAATAAGAATTACAAGTTTCCTGTTGGAGAAAGTTGGGTGGAACTTTTCAAATGTTGTGCCATAGATGTGTTGAATGTGAACTATTTTGTTTTCAGCTTTGTGTCCATGAACTGTGAGATCGTTCTAATTTTTTGAACCTATGTTCTTGTATGAATGCTCTCTAGTTTATTTTATGAAATTTCCACTATGAGTAATGAATGTTGTTCATAAACAATTAGCTATCTGGTTGTTCATCTATCTATTATTGTTCATGTATTTTGAAATAAGTAACAACTATCTGTGATTTTTCTTAATGCATGCGCATAAATACATTACTCATTGATAAATGATAATCTTGCTCCCTAGGGATAGGTTAGATAGTTAGTTTTATTTTTTCTTGTTGTGTGTGATTTTAGATGTGAGAGAGTTAAGACAAGAGGTAAGAACATGCGCATCACATTGTGACCACTCCTCATATTCTATATCAATATGCATTCTTAAATAGGCACCTACATCTCATAATTAAATATAAAAAACTAAAACATACACGGTGGAACGGGCCGTAACCGGTAAAACCCTTTATTTTTGTTACTTGACCTACGGTAGCCAGACCGTACACTAGACGGATTCCCCATACCAAACAGTAACGGGCTAGTTGGGAACGTTTACTTGGGAGACTCCCTAGCTGTTGTCGCCTACGATTTTCTAGGCCTCAACGATTTTTGGTGCTAGAAGGAGGGTCAACAGTGTATGGCTAGCTGAGGAAACTTATTTTCTCGAGATTATTCCACCGGTGATAGTTCTGAAAGTAGTTTGTTTCCCAATCCAATTCCTAAAGAGAAGGGTAAAGAGCATTTGTATTCTGTTGATAATGAAGTAGTTAATGATTTGAGAAGACATACTAGGGCATATGTAAAGAAGATTGGAGGATTACTGATTATTCTTGTCTTACCTAGAAGAGAATATCAGAAGAAATACCACCCTATATTGGAAGACGCAGTGTTGGTTGGAGATTTTGAAGAACTTGTAGAAACAACCTTACAAGAAGTTATTCAACCTCTGAATCAGTTGGGCCTAGATACACCTTACAGTTCACCCAATCAAAACCCTGTTCATTCACCACCTCATTCTCCACCCAGACTCATGGCAGGCGTAAACACAAATCAGCCACCCAACCCACCAAATCCACCACCTGCTTGGAGGGCTAGGTCACCTTTAAACCTGGCACCCCCTTTGCATGACTTACCTCAAGCTTTTGAGAAAATGTTACCTAATTTTGACCCAAGTGAGAATATTTTAGTAAATGATCATTTGTAAAGCTTTTACTTGGCTATAGAAGGACTAAGGGCTGGAGAACATGAAGATGTAGTCTGCAGGTTGTTTCCACATACCGTGAAAGGAGAAGCAGTCTCATGGTATTTTGCTTTGCCTGCAAACTCAATCCCATACTGGGACACATTTGAAAGGATATTGAAAGTAAATATGCAGCTCAGAAAACTCATGCAACTCTAATAAAAGGGTTATGCGCTTTTAAGAAAGAAAGAAAAGAGAAAGTGCATAGTTTCACCCAAACGTTTGCTACTTATCTTAATAATTTTTCTGCAACTGACAAGCCTTTTGATAAAGTTCTGATCAAATACTATACTTCAGCTTTAGGGCCTGACTTGGCCATGTTTGCTAAGATGCAAGTCAAACCTATGCTATCAGAAACTTATGAAGAAGTTGAAAGAGTAGAAGCTGAAAAAGAGAGCATAGAAGATTATCCTGAGCAGTTGGGAGAAATTTTTTTTTGGTAAGAAAGCCTTATTATTGTCTAAGCCTAAAGAGGAGCAGTCACATGACTTTGAAGGAATGTTGAAAATGATGTAGAAATTATCTAACAGAATAATAGATTTGGAAAAGGAAAAGGAAGCTCAGAAATCTTATAAGCCTTACTATAAGAGGAAAGAAGATAACAATCAACATAAACCTCCTCCACACAGTCCTGCAACAATGAACTTAACAGAGGTGGGTATGGATAACTTTTGCACCTTTCATCAACAAACCCATTCTATAAAAAAATTCCCTCAATGGATAAATTCGATGACGTTAGTAATGAATTAGCTATTGGATTCTAAACTAACAGAAGCTGATGAGGAGGAGGAAAAGGGTAATAAATCCACAGATAAACAAGAAGAAAATGCTCTTGTGGTATGGGAGTGTGTCTCACTTTTTTATACAGAACATGAAGGTACTCTGAAACATGAGGAGATATCAGAAACAACTGTGACAATAGGAAGCCAAGGTTTGTTTAATAAAGACAATTCAATACTTCCAAAGATTAAGAAATTTCAAGACAATATGAAGAAGATACAAAAGAACAACACAGATGATGAAATACCTAAACTTACTATTAGCAGTCAAGATTCAAAACAATTCAACATTGAATACAAAGTGGGTAATGTCAAGGAAAATCTCAAAGCACCTGAAGTACCAGAGGAGGAGCTCCCCACTAACAACCAACTTGTAGAAGAGATTGTTGAAGCAAGTGTGGGAAGTAAGACTAGGTTTAAAACCTCACCATTTCTCCTGACTTTGGAGATTTTAAATCATAATGTGCACAATTGTTTACTATACTTTAGGTCATCATTCAATGTTATGCCACTTGCAGTTTGTAAAAATATTAATGGACAACCTAAACCTACTGACTGGCAGGTTACTCAGTTAGACAGGACCAATGTGAAATTAGTCGGGGAAATGGAGGATGTCCTGATTCGATTGTCTGCAAATGAAACGATATGTCAGTACATTGATATTGTAGTAGCAGACATACTTGATGGTTATGGAATTATTTTGAATCAAGACTGGTCAGCAAGACTAAATGGGTATTTTTCTTCAGATTGGTCGCATTTGTGGTTACCTCAGAAGGGAATTCCAAACCAAATAAAAATATTAAGAGAGCCCTACATGAAGCACAATGTTACTCAATTGGAAGAAAAAAATGAACTAGTGAATTCTGTGTTGGGAAATCATCTAATTGAGCTTGAACCTAAAAACTACCAAGCAAAAGAAGCTAGCAGTACATCAGACACCCATCCCAGTCTCCTTTGATTTTCACGGGTTGATGAGATTGATTGTAAAATAACAGATGTAGTTTTTGATTCAAGTACAATAGAATTAGATAATGGTTAGGTCTTTTTCATTTTGTAGTCAAGCCTAGCCCCTTAACTTACAAGTTTCCAAATTTATAGGGGTGGGCAGAGGACTGACCAGTTAGTGGTTTAGTTCTCAGATTTTATTTTTCTTGATTTTTGTTTCTGGATTATCTTTTACATAAATAAATTGATTTGGTTGTTTATTTTTTATTTACTTTACTTCTATTTAGATTTTGGTTGATTTCAATAAAAAAGAGGAAAACTTTTGGTTGCATGGAGAGCATCAGAATTCTGGGTTAACTAAATTCCTTGATTATAAGACTGTGTACTATTGTTTTATCTGAAATAATTTCTTCTAGTTTAATAGTTTTCCTAAATGGCTATGAACACATTGAAGTCCTACTTAATCCTTGTAAAGTAACTCAGGATCAAAAAGTCTGGAATACTATTTCGAGGCTCCATCCATCTCACATTTAAAATGTCCCAGGGGGTGATAGAAAAAGACCCATGGAAAGGAAACAAGGTAAACATTATATTATATATAAATGATCCCATGCCAAGAATTGAAATCCAAAATGAAAATAAGAGTCAAAAATCTCCTAAGAAAGCAATATGTATCAAAACAAAGTACTGAACCATACAAGTACAAAATTGCCAAAGTTCTTCTCCGTCCGTGAGCTGAAAATCAATACATCTCTCACACAAAAGGACACTATGGATAGAGGAGCCTAAGTAAAAAATTCAGAAAGAAAAGCATGCAAGAGGACTCAAATGAAAGGAAAAAAGTCCAAAAGCACAAAAAGTGCAAAATGGCATGGGAATGAGGAACAAATGAATATTTCTGTTTACCATATGTTACAATCCTGTGGTGTCCTAGCTGGAAGCTACCCGAAGATAGAGGTAAAAAATGAAACTCATATGCCTGGCCTCAAAAGAGTTATCTTGACTTTAAAATGTTGGTTCCCATTTTCCTAAATTGGACTATCATCAATGATTAAAAGTACATACATTTGCCATTTAGGAAATCCATACATCTAGAAGAATTTAGCATGCTCGTATTTATTGTCAAAACAGTCTATTGCTCAAAGAAGAAGTTTTCCAGAGATCTGAGTTCACCAGATAGTCGCCAATTGTTGCAGCTGCAACTGTTTTCCCAAATTTTTAAAATTTTGGACCCTCCTTTTGATTTTATCTTTCCTGGTTTTATTTAGTTTCCTGAACTCAGTTGTTCTTCTGCTACAATTTTGAATGTTTGAGTTTGATTCGAGGTAAACTGTTTCTTTCATTTCGGAAGTTGAATGATTTAAAATGCCTTTGTCTAGCTAAGGCTTTCGACTTTGGAACTTTAAGTTTTGATTTTTCATTTATCAATGTTGAAAGTCATTTGAACAGTAAATCGGGGCCATAGTTCTCTACGCAGCCGCCGTTGCGGAAGCTAAACAATGAATGACCCGATGGATAGTCTTAATTTTTGTCGATTCTTTGGTTTTATTGATCAACCTTTTACTTTGTGATATTTTGTTTTAGCACTATCAGAAGTTAGTTGAAGTTTGTTTCTGAACTCTAGTTATCCATGCAGCCACCGTTTTGAAGGACCAATAGAGAACAAACCGATGGACAAGTCTTACTTTCGTCGATGCGGGGTTTTATTGGTTCAAATATTTTGGCTTTGCGGTGATATATTTTTGTTTTGTCAAATTTTTTTGAAAAATGACTCAAGGTCATAGTGCTTTACGCCGTCGCCGTTGCAGAAGCTAACTAGTGAGCGTTCCGACGGATTAGTGCTTATCCTCTTTGATTTCATGTTTTATAGCTTTCCGTTGTTGCGGCTTTCCAATGAACTATTTGTTGACGCATTGTCCTTAGTTCTTTTGACCTCCAATGCATGGACAACAATTTTTAATGCTTTATTTTGCCGATGTTTTATTTTTCCTTGAAACCCTTAGTCTATATAGTCTCCACCGTTGCGGCTCCTCAGTGAACTGATCATCCGATGCTATAGTACTTCCGCCTGCCAAAGTGGATTATCTGCCCGATGCTTAGTGTTTATTGTTTCTGACTATCGGTGGGGTTTTTTTGCCATTTTTGTTGTGTTGTTACTCTATTTTATGGGATGGCACAATTTTCCCATGGGTGTTGGCCAAGTCAAGGTTTCTGAGATGAAGAGTGCAGTTTGGGGGTTTGGTGTTGTAAGGAGTGGTGGTTACTTTGTTATTTCTCATGCTTTCATCAGAGGATGGTGAATTGGTCCAGATACGGCATATATTGAGATAAAAAGTCTGTTTTTCGGACTTATGTTTTAGTTCAAATAGTGTATTTAGAGGATTTTCAGGCCCAGCTTGCAAGATTCTCTTTACCTTATCTTTTCATGCGTTAAATTTGTTTATAGTTCATTTCAAAGAATGCATGTATTGATATAATTTGTGTTACTTTGTCAAGTGCTAAGTGATCTAAGGACTAGTTATTCATGAAAGGGTGATTGTTGCTATAGAGAAGACATGTCTAAAAGACAAAGTAGAAGAAAGGAGGTAGCAAGGAAGGAAGAGAAAGAAAATACAGAGGAAGAGATGAGGAAAGAAAAGAAGAAAGTCAGGTCTAAGCTCAACATGATCTAGAAAGGGACCAACAGATTACTGAGCATAATCAACAGAAGCAGAGGCACAGGCTTGGAAAAAATCGTCAGTTACCAAGCTAGTCCCTTTTCATAAAAGCGCTCTTATACCTTAAATCTGAAATATAACATTTGTATCAATCATGAGCACTCACAAAAGGACAAATTTGTGAGATTAAAACGGTTGGGCGAGCTCAAAGGTTACAGAGGGGCAGCCCAAGAGTTTTTGCTTGTAGTATAAGTATAGGAGAGTTATATAGTAGAAGGTACTTCTTCCCAATTAGATTTGTGAGAACATGTTGTAAGAAGAACTATTTCCTTTTGCAATAACAATTACAAGTTTCCTGTTGGAGAAAGATAGGTGGAACTTTTCAAATGCTATGCCATGGATGTGTTGAATGTGAACTATTTCGTTTTCAGCTTTGTGTCCATGAACTGTGAGATCATTCTAACTTTTTGAACCTATGTTCTTGTATGAATGCTCTCTAGTTTATTTTATGAAATTTCCACTATGAGTAATGAATGTTGTTCATAAACAATTAGCTATCTGGTTGTTCATCTATCTATTACTATTAATGTATTTTGAAATAAGTAACAGCTATCTATGATTTTTCTCAATGCATGCGCATAAAGACATTACTCATCGATAAATGATAATCTTGCTCCCTAGGGATAGGTTAGATAGTTAGTTTTAGTTTTTCTTGTTGTGTGTGATTTAGATGTGAGAGAGTTAAGACGAGAGGTAAGAACCTGTGCATCACATTGTGACCGCTCCTCATATTCTCTATCAATCTGCATTCTTAGATAGGCACCTACATCTCATACTTAAATATAAAAAACTAAAACATACACGGTGGACCGAACCATAACCAATAAAACCCTTTATTTTTGTTACTTGACCTACGGTAGCCGGACCGTGAACCGGACGGATTACCCATACCAAACAGTAGCGGGCTAGTTGGGAACGTTTACTGGGGAGAATCCCTAGCTGTTGTCGCCTGAGATTTTAGAGGCCTCAACAAATCCTTTATAATATAGTCTCTGGTTAAGGAACTTTCTAGTAGGTGGAACCATCTAGTAAGGCCTCCTAGTGAAGGAACTTTCTAGTAGGTGAAACTTTTTAGTAATTATTCTTACAAATATTACTTTCACACTATATTTAGTTCATGGACCTTATTTAATATATATGGAAACAATACATAACAACCTATCTATCTATTTAAGGGGGTTAGGATAGGATCCTAACAACGAAGTATTTATCCATTGGGAAAATGTGCAATCGAAAGATACCACATAATTATACATCACTTTCCCACCTTCAAGATTGAGGACAATGTTGCTTCTGAATGAGGATGTCATGTTAAGGTCCTACACTCACCTCCCTACTTTTGATTAGTTAGGAATTAGTCAATTAATGTATGCAACCATTTTATTTAAATAAGATCCCTTAAATAGTTAGTGGATAGTTATTTAATGTAAAAGGGTCATGTTTATCAAATAAGTCCCAATAGGTAGTTAGTACTCATTAATCATGAGACCACAAGTAGTTAGGGTTTTGTTGTTGAGAATCTATTTAAATAACTAGAGGGCTATGAAATGTTTTGTTAATTTTTGTTGTCATCATAGCTCTACTCAAAGAAAGGTTTCCCTAACTTAAGAAGCAATTGAACATTGTTTTCATTCTTATAATAATAATTATACAACGGTATATTTTACATATTTCATATTATTTGTCTCTTGTATATGTTTTTTTGCATTTATATTTTCTGATACATGGTTTGTGATTCAAGTCTATGGGTTAAGGATCAATACAAAACAACTTGCACCATAGTAAAAGAGTAATCTACCCAATTCTTTTTTTTGTAGCCGTTGTGGGGTGGAAAAGAGGGGTTATCTATGTTTTCATATGCTTCAATTTGTATCACTTCCTTTGTTGCAAATAGTTAAATATATCATTAAAGGAAAAGAGGAGAATAAAACCTAGTTTATCTTCCTTCCTTTTTTAATTGTAAAGAAATAATTTCACTTGTCCCAAATTGACCTAATAATTTCACTTGTCAAAACCAGATAGTGACTCCACTTCCTTTCTAAGTGATAAATATTTAATCTTTCCTGTAACAACCACACATGGTCCCTAAATTCTAAATAAATAAAAATTACTTGTTGAAATAAATTCCTTTCTTTCGTTTACCTGAAAGTTTGTTTTGTTTAAATTGAAGGACAAAGGTCATGTTTACTGTAGATATGTACAGGTATAAAGCAAAAAAATGTATATATACAATGATAAAATTTAAACATATAAGGGTGGTAAAAGAATAACCCATACGTATTTATTTTTAGATAGCATATATCAAATAAATCTTGTAAAACATCATATATAAGAAACTAAACTAGTAGCCACTTGTACACTTTCATACATGTATAAGGAGATATTGTAAATATTCTGGAAAATACCTTAATATTAATAGTAGTTTCCTTTGTAGCCTTGTCCATGGAGCTTTTCCCCTCCAACTTTGCACCTCTCTCAACTTCAAAAACCCAACTACTCAAATAGATCAGCCACCCTGCCTACTAGGAACAACCTCACCGGATCCCTAGCTTCAAGAAACTATATTTCTTGAACCCCCATTCCCAAAACCTGAGTACAATCAGTCCAACCAGATCTGTAAATTACCCCCGGCTCCTCAAAAAAAAAAACATGAAAACAAGCCTTTATTGTTTTCTCCAAAAATTTCTAACCCCTCCATCCTCTCCATCTCCCTTCCTCTATCCCCCTTTCTTCCCCCTTCTACATCACTTCTTTACTACCCTTATCCCTTTATTAATGTCCCAACTTCCTTACATTTTTCCATTTAATTCCCCCATTCGAAACATGGGTAGCATCTCCTCTAACCATCAATAAAATATTATACATTAAATGTTTATGGGTAAAGGTCAATGCAACATTTATTATTATTATATTTTTACGACATAAATATCTACCATCCGATTTCAACATAAATTCCAAGAATATAAAGATTCTTATTTTAATAATATATGTCAACATAAGTTTTGACATAACCATTTACTTCAGCAATAAGTAAGACATAATGAGATACTCTGACGATACTTCAAACATCATAATTTATTCTTTTTACTGTTTAACTAGTATGTTCAACATAATATATATATATATATATGTGTGTGTGTGTGTGTATGTATGTATAATACTTATTCAATAAATATTTCTTATTGAACTAACTCTTGTCCAAGCACGAGTTATAATTTATTTAACCGGTTCCATATTCAATAACAACATTATTACATATAAGAATTAATTAATATGCATTAATTAAGTTAATAATAATCTTATTAACGCTAATTATTATCATTAACACTTGTTTAACATTTGTTAATATGCAGTTAATATCAATAGATCAATTAATAATAACTTAATTAATATTATTACACCATTATCATTGATAAGCAAATATCTTGAACTAATTAAGATCATTAATAGTTATTTATCATTTAGTGACTAAGCACTTAAATCAACAATTAAGTTAACAATAATCTTATTAACATTATTAACATTATTTCACGTTTATTGACCATAATTAATATTTAATCCTAATCATGATTAATTGACCTTTCATTTCATAACTAAGATAACCAATATCGTTTATAATGTAACCATTCACGACCATATGTGTCCAAGCCGTGTTTTGATAGTGTTTTAGACAATTCATACAACATATGTAGATGATCTATGTAAGTGTAGCTAATGCTTGCATATCTCGTGTAGGTATACCAGTAGCACTCACACCACATCACACATAATCAGACAAGTTACTATTTGTCAACACATACTTTAACACACATTTGTAATGTTTATTTACTAACTCATATTATAATAAGCTATGACACCAGCATAATATACTGAAACACAACACAAGAATCAAGCAAAGGGATTTGACACACAGTTAATCGGTTTCCCTTCTAAAACTTCCATGCCATTCCTATCTAACTACTTTGTTCTATATAATTCACAACTAACTTCCACATCCTATCCTTCCTCTACTAGACTACCCTAGAGAGTCAACTACATGACCTAACTCCATTTATAACCCCTAAGCAGAAGTGTCGAATCCATCGACCAAGCTTCCCCAGCAAGCACCCACTAGTCATCATCACACACCTTGGGGAGTGTGTCGTAGCACAACCCTCCCATGACTTCGCGTTTCAGGGATAAACGGTGGGTAATCCCTCCACCCCCTAATGGAACAAGGAATTATGTCTACATTGACATATAACGACATTGCGACTGTTGTACTCGGGTTTTGTCATCGAATAGCCAATTTGAGCAGTTGAATTTCCTAAAACCCCACACCAATCCACACATCATGATACTAACAATAATCACACATAATAATAACAATTCATGCTCATACCATATATATATTGGAATTCATACCATCAATGTACTTCCATTTTGTAGGGATAACTATCCCTTTTGCTCGTCTAACCTTGTCAGCCAGTCTCATAACAAAATTTCGTGCAATCATCGACATATATATGTACATATTTTTTTAATACGAACAACAATATAATCATTTGTACCATGCATCTGGAATCATAATAATTCACTTGAAATATAACTTTAAATCGGTATCCACGTACCGTTGTCTATTAAATTTTTATGCTAGAGGCATAACCAAAACATGACCATAATTCATAATATTAACATCACACACATATATATAATTTCCACAAAATAATAGATCCATATTTCCATAGAGTCATCGACTGACAAAGTCCCATAATAATAATCATATACAACAAGTAATGATAGTCTTGGTAATAAGGTAAAAACAGGGTATTACATTGCCCCTGCTTGTGATAGCATGGCACTTCACTTTACACTATCATGTTACACTAAATACAAATTAGGTCCTCCATGTCCCTTAAATATTTTCCAAGTTCAAACAAATGACACTTTAAAATGTCAAATCTTTATCAAATCCTAAAATTTTCATGTTCAATTTGTGTAATGTTTAAAATACTATAGAATTTTATCTCATTTAAGGAGAAGTTGACACATCTCTAGAAGTTAGACACATATCCTTTAACCATTACAATGACACATTTGTAAATGACCATTTGGCCATGTCAATAATATTTTCTTCAAAGTTTCCTCATATTACAATGGTGTAGTACCTAGGATATTGTGCCCCCAACAAGTGGTGAAGTCTTTTATTTGTTTGGAGACACGAACGTTATGATTGATGAGATACTATGTACTTGGACATATGTTATGATGTGATTGAAATTTATCTTTTGCTTAGGTTGTGTGGGAATGCCCAAGAAGAGAGTTCATGGTATCTATAGGGATTAGATCATATAAAATAAAAAATATAATAATAAATGGATATATGGAACCCAACAACTAAATAATTCCACAAAAACAAAAAAGTCACCCTCTACAAACATAACTAAAATGATAGGTGTCACAATCCTAATAATATACTAAAAATGGACTACCTCCTATACAAAATAAAAAAAAGGTTAATGCGGTTGGTGAAAGGAGAGAAGAGAAAAAAAATCACACAATGAATAGAAAAAGAAGAAAGGGAAGGATGTGTTATCTTCTTGGTTTATGTGCATCACATGACCAATGTCCAAGTTTAGTTTTAGTTCAAAAATCTCTAGGTGTTGACGCAAGAGTACTTCATATGTACTATTTTGCATGAGTACTGCTTAGGTACTATTTTGGAAAGAGTACTATTGGTTTAGTATTTTGGAAGGAGGACTAACTGTATGAATGAACCATGGAAGACTTGTAAAACAAACCTTAGATAGCTAGATACTAGAGAGATGGCTCCTTTGAGATTGCGGTCATGAGTACTTGTATGGTGTAAGGTTGGTCTTGGAGGGAGTGTATCTTCTGGTTGGTGAAAACTATAATAGAAAAAGTAAGATCTAATTACTCACGAGAAAACTAAAAGCTAATTCCTAGAGGGACCAAGACCTAGTTTGGGGGTGTCTATGTGAAAACAGAGAGTTCATGTGTTTTCTACAGTCTACCCACTCCTAACCGAGACCCCCAGACTGGACCTAACTACACTAAAAAAAGACAAGGAAGAAACCTAACACGCACTGAGTGGATCATGGTTTTCCCAATATTGGTTTGCAAAAGGGAAATATGAAGACAAAATAAGATAAGTACAAATTCCTCGTTCTTTTTATATGTTGAATTTATCGTTTATTTGAATCTTGAGTTTCTATTTCTATGTGATCTGAGTTAAACATGAAATTACTGTGATTAACCCTAGATGGAATATTTCTCTTACTTGATAAGCATAAGGTACTACAATTATGAAATATAGAAGCTACTCTCTTCAACAAACAGAGGATCTCATGCAATTTTAATGTGAAATATAGGATAGATATGTTAAATGATTTGCATGTTGTGATTTATACATAGATTTTTGTAACATAGATTTATTGGCATAAAAAGCATGTGTGTATTACTAGAATTGCATTAGATAAATTTTATACTCATATATAATTAAATATTGTAAAGAGTTGTTTGATGACGACATCATATTATTACTTATGATCTTTCCCATAGATCCTTCATGCATGTACAAACACTTAAACTTACAATAGTATTTTATTCAATCATTTATACATTAAAAAAATACTTTAGTTTGATCAAGTCCTTATATTCTATAGGTAAATAAATTAATTACCATGGAAATGAAATAAATAAAATAATTTATTTAGGAGGCTATGGAGGATATCTAAAGTCTCATTATGTTATTAATGTGATTGAGTTCAATGGCTGCATAATCCAAATCATAAATATTGCTTGTATAAAAACTAATATTACCATTGCAACCATTAATAACCAAAAGTAAATGAGGCATGGGTCTAAGTTGACCATGATGTCATCTGAAAAGGGTGAAGGATCTATGTATACAAACTGCTTTCACAATAATGTGATGAAGTTGGCTCGAGTTCCACTGGCTCAGACTCTCTTTCAAACTCAATATTATGAACATCAACTGATTAAAATAATTTGCAAACTAAAATAGATGGTTCGAGTTCTTTCATGGGAGGATCAAGTTGCTCGTTGGCTTGAGAATGTTACTTATCAACCATGTATTATCTAGTATTAACAAGGCTGAGAATGAATGCTATGGGAATATTGTGTTAATTAGATTGTTCTCTTAAGTACTGGCAAAGAAAACATGTTCTGAAATTAAATATATGAACAACGACAGAGGGAAAATATCTACCCTTGTTATCAAAAACCTAAGAGAGGCATATACTAAAACAATAATAAACAGTCATGCAACGAGGTTAGGCATTGGCCCTTATTGTGCAAAATCCTAACTGATTCATATACCATATACCTAAACTATATCATATGCCTTGAAGTATATCAACCTCGGATAAGCCTATGTGTAGGACATATCACAAACAATACAAATAAACTTAACTATACCATATGCTATAAACTCCATAGTGGAGACACTATGCAAAAGAGTTTGGTCTTTAAATATGAAGTGGTGGTTGAAATAAACCTTGGAAACAAGGTGGTGAACAAGTTAAGAAAAGGACGTGCCATAAATCCATTCGCATGCATGCCATGTGGTCGCATTAAAAACTCTAGTTGGCAGCAGATTGGAAGGGTGCAAAAACCTAGGGGTTTAATGCATCTTGAAGGTTGCATTTGTCTTTTCGATGGAGTTATGCTTGGTGTTCGTTGTTCTCCCACTGTTGTACTCGGCCTCTAGCTTCTCGACTGCATTATTCTTCTATCCTTGAACAGAGATGGAGGAGCCAAAATTCTTGGACCTCGACACCTTTTGAACCTGTCCAAGATTTATCAGTTCGCCAGTGACGTTCGTAAACCTCATTCTGGTGATGTTTGGGTGATTTGGTTAGATTTATGAACGCTGAGAAAGGTAAATGCTTATTTTGCACTTCCACTATTATTTTTCTCTATTTGTACATGGTTTATAAATTATTGTTTAACTCCCGAAATGTATGTGCAGGAGATAACCAAAACGGCTCTTTGCAACGAAATTTTTGGTTGGATACTAGCCGAGAATATTTTGCTTTCAATAAGACTTATGGCCTCGCCTTTCATGGATTTGTGGACCAAACTTGGTGTCTTGTTGTGTGTTTATCCCCGTATCTTTGGGGCTTCATCTCTATGGATGTTCGTCAGTGTGAAAGTGATAAAATTCCTTTGGTAATTTTATGAACTTGACCCTATAAGGGATTTTCGTTGCCTGTGGAGTCATAGTGACTATGCTACTTTTATAAAAAAAAAAATATTAACGTATATTTATTGCAGTTCTGCTACTTGTTTTGATAATGTAAAGGTTTTATCTTGGTAATAACCCATGAGGGATTTGCATAATGCCATGTTTTTTTTATCGATACTGTAACATGGTTTGCTTATTCATCATTGCAACTATGTAAATTTTTTCACTATAATTTCTTATTAGTCTTGTTTATCAGTTTACAATATTGTGAATAAATTATGGCCATGAGGTCCTTATTGTCGTGATTGATTGGAAAGAGAGTCGTAAGGCCTATATCAAAAGATATTGATCATTATCAATCTATAGCAAGTTGTGAGGGTTCCATATCTAACTTGATTTTACAGTTCGTTGTTTTTGCAATACTATGTTGTGGCCGCGTGGCCTTTTTCCTGTTGCATTTGTTTTTTGAAAAGGGCCATAGAACCACTAGTTAAAAATAAGTTATTACTAATTAACTTGGTATCAAAGTTTATGGAGTGTAGCCTGTGTAACATACCCAAAACTGGAAAAAAAAATATTTATTATTTATTTCAGCAAAAACATTATGTTAAACTTTATTGTAAATTATGATCAAGTTGGTCAAGGATGACTGTAATTGGGGAATTATTTATTTTATTAATTAATTAAAGGAAAAACCTATTCATGGGAGACTGTTAAATGAGTGTTCACTACCCACTAGGAGGAAGGAGCTGTTGTAGAAGGCTGGTTCACAAGTGGTAGCACTAGCATTCACTTTCTAGCTGTTGCAGGAGCATAATCCCTAAAAAAATGGTCATGTTTGATGAGAGGGGGGACTGAGCTAGGTGGCTCATTAAATTCAAAAACTAACCCTAAGTCCTAGGCAATATTATATAAACCATCAAATTGAGCAGGAGGCTCACCACTCATTCTGATTTCTAGGAGAGAATGAACTTTGTGATTGTTGCAAACTGAAAATTCAGGCACACAAAGAATTTTATGAGGGGATAGCTAAAGTTATTTGTTGAGTTAAGTCTAATGTTGAGTGTTGAGTTGCAGAAGTTTGATGTGTAGCAGAGATCTTCGTCCTAGTGGTGCAGTGAGCAAGCTCGAGGATCCTACGCAAGTGATTTGGATGCTTCAGGAAAAGGTTAGGTGGAACAGTGTCCCTTTGGAGTTAGTCCTGTTTTTATGCAATACGTCTAGGTTCAAATTCTATATATGTAATTTGTTATTTAATTCTAGTTTAAATAAGCTAAATTTATTTTTTAGTTATATTCTTGGTTAAATGTTATTCAATAGATTTATGATGTTGTAGCTGCATAGAAACTGATTACAAAAGAAATGAACTGAAATTATCTCCTGTATTTTTCCTCTCACCGAAATGACGTACTCTAGTACAGGAAGATATGAAATTATGTGGAATAATAGTATCAGAATGAATGAATATTTGTGTAGATTCAGAGATTAGAAACATTATATGGTTATATTATGTATATCATTTATTCTATCTGTTAAAATAACTGGTAAATATTTACATAACAAGCTACAAATCTAATTTTCCAAAGATAGGTAAGTATAACTAATAAGTAAAAACCAAAATTTAAAGAATAGGTCTAGATACAGAATTTAAACACAAAACATTTTCTATTACATATTTATATATTCAGCACAACAAGTGCAAAACTAGATAAAAGCACAGATCTCAGCTCCTCATTAATACTCGGATTATAACATATTTTTCTAGGATATCTCTTTTAATAAAATTAAGAATCAAGATGAATAACTAGGTTTAAAAATAAATAAAAAAGTAAAATTAATTATTTAACACCATGTCAAAGTTATTGACAATTAATAGCAATGTATCCAGTCTTCCGAATGTGTTTAACTGGTGTTGTTATCTACAATAGGTATCTACAAAATAATAATCTTAGCTAGTCTCTTAACTGAACGAAAAGTAAATTACTTAAAAAAATTCAATACTCAGATTCAGGTTTTACCACGTTAAATAACAACCAAGCTGTAAACTAAAAGTCATTACACAGTCACAGTCAACATATAACATCAAGGTTGTAAACCAAATCTTCTTTTAAAGAATAAACCTTTAACCTTAAAAAAAAGAGTAGCAATGAAATTCTATAAGCGGTCATAATCAAATGAAGTTGTGTAGGAAGTTAACCCCAAAAATCTTTTCCATTCCAACTCCATTTAAACAGAGGTTATTTAAATTAGTTCTGAGGCACATAGCTAAACAAGTCTTTACAGCTTTAGATCTAAACCTATTTTCGAAGGGTAATATTCTCCATGGGATCTCTTTTATAACTTATAAGCTGAAGTGATATATATATATATATATATATATATATATATATATATAACTAATGAATTTTTATAGCTATGATCGAAATCAACTATGGAGACCGAAGCCAAAACTTCCTTTGTCATTAAAATAACAGTATCATTTCATCGAGTGGTTTGAGGAACGTGAAACCACAACCCTGTCATTCGGTTAAATTATCAAAGTAATGAATAAGGTGTCGACATTTCAAAAATAGAAGAGAAAAAACAGTAAAAACCTTTTAATGTTACATATAAATCGCTTGGACAGAAAACATTACTTTCGAATCAACAGTAAGAGCCTCACGAATTTAGTTTCCAAATTTTAATATAAATGATAAATAAATAAAAGGTTCTTGTAGAACCGTTCTATATTAAAAAAACAGTAAGGAAATTTAATGGCAATAACTCTTAGCCCCCAAACTTCTCAGTTTCGACAGAGAGGGTCCTTAGATCATCATATTACGACAAACAAAAACTTTAACCATTAATAAAGTAGTCTCTATAGGAAAATCCTTTTATCAACGTAGAACATGTTTGGTCTTGCGTCGAAACATCCTCTACCTTATCAGCTAACAAAAAAAATCTATGAAGGCTCACGGCCTGTAAAAAACATGCAACAAATCAACTGTGTATAGATACATGACTTTAGAGAAAACAATAATTAAATAGGGTCCTCGGAGGGGAAGAAACATTCTTGATCTGTATATAGGTGTTAATAGAAGCAAGCGATAACGTTTCTTTTAAAAAAAATAAAATAACTTATCACCAGACTCCACAAGTAGCGTTTTGACTCACTTGTTGGATTTTTACACCACTACTTTAAAACCCTAACAGAGTTTTAGAACCAAAATATTATAGAGCCAAGGGGTAAATTATTTATCCAAAATAAGTACTAAAAACAACAATAGATCACGTTCTCCATAGTTCTGGAATCTACACCAGTTTTGCTAAAAAGAAAAGAAATGACTCAAATAGAGAAGTAAAGCCCTTACGGGTATTTATGTTTATACAAGTATCAACACTAAAGATGGAGGCCTGTATATTTTAAATATCCTTAAAAGAATCAAAAGGAAAGAACTCTTAAACATCTTCGCTTACACAGAATCGAAACAAGTTTATAAAATCCATCTCTACCGTAAATGCAGTCGTAGGAATTAAATGGCTAGAATAGTCACAACTAGAACGCCAAGAGTCGCATCCATAGAGACTTAAGGAGGAGGCCATAATATTACCGGTATTAGGCCCATCATAGTCAACCTTTCATTCAGAAACCTCAATGTAGGGAGTCAACCTGGGAGTCACCTGTAAAAGAATTCGGTAAACACGAAGGGTTAAATACTTGTTTCTCTTTTCAAAAACACTATGAAAAATAACTTGTGGAAAGTGCAGCAGGTTACAGTACCTCTTTGATGGTTTGTTCTCTAACCAGAATCTTACAAATGATAATAAGTCTGGCAACATTACAGTCGTATGTTTACAAGTAGAGATTGTGTAGAGGAACGTAATGAAGGAAAAGTCTACATACTCCTCCACCAAGTTTACAGATAGTAGAACAAAGAGCTCAAGCAGTAAAAGAACTCAGTACGATATTAAGGCCACCTTTTTCCTTCCCCAAAACCAAGTCAAAAACAATAATTTTGACCTTTAAGACAGTTTAAAGTCATAGGGTTTCGTACTCATTCCTTGGTTTTCCAAGTGGAGTTTGACACGATTTGCATGTGAAGTCTCCTCCTTTACCCTTTTGATTCCATTATTTTGCTCCAAGGGTTTAATTCCAAATCACATCTCCATTAAAACCAAACCCTTAAACATTTATATTCTCCATCGTATAGTTTCAACCCTTTGGTAGTTTTCGAAGGTGTTGCATGCATACAATATTTTATCCCATGTGAAGATTCATAAGAATAGGTACTTTGTATAAAATATATTATGATTTTGACCATTGCATGTTAGGAAAGATAAGGCATATCTCATTTTCAATTCAGGACAGATTATTCTTTCGAATTTTGCTTCGTGGTTGTTAGCCTAGAAGGTGTTCTCTTTAAGTTTTCAAGGACGACCTCACCACCTACACAACAAGAATTGAAAGTTCATGTGTTAGTCATAAATACTAAGTAAGATCGTGACCTCTTTCTTAAACAACTCATGAATGAAAACAAAACTAAGGAATGACAAACAATTTTGCACAACTTAATAGTTAGACACATAAATCTCACAGGTTAACAAATCCTTGTTATTACAATAAAAGAAGTATCAACATCTCTATATGTATTGTATAGTAAAAATCTAGTGTCACCTGAAGTAAACAAAAAAAAAATTAGTTGGTGAAATTAGGGGAAGTTACATGTGGTATCAGAGCGAGATTCCAACACTATGCCTGACAGTCTCACTCGCTTCTAAGGAAAAATAGTGTACTAATTTTATTTTTGTATTTATTTCTATCCAGAAATATAAAACCTGTCTTGCAGGAATGGAAAATGCTGAAGCATCTACAGAGAATGGACCTTAGCATAATAACTCTGACAACATTTATGTAGATTTGAATAATCCAGAATTACTACAAAGCGTCAGAGAGTTGAGGGATGAACTTCAAACTATTAAACAAGATAATCAAATAATTTTAGAGTTGAATGAATATCTACTGGACATAATGAATAACCAAGAAAAATATAAAAGAAGTGCTATTGAAACTAATTTTGAAACAACAATATATAAACATAAAGGAAAAAGGGTAAAGTATTCTGATAGCGAAACTTCCTCATAAATTAAACCAAGGTCATGTAGGGAAAGACAAAGATACATAAGTGACAACAGTGAATCTAGGCGAAAACATAGGAG
The DNA here is from genome assembly GCA_001517045.1 of Pseudotsuga menziesii. NCBI lineage: Eukaryota > Viridiplantae > Streptophyta > Pinopsida > Pinales > Pinaceae > Pseudotsuga > Pseudotsuga menziesii. The sequence goes on along the minus strand of LPNX010204274.1, from coordinate 697,912 downwards.
AAGGAAGTATATACCCTATGAAGAGATTTCGGGAGAGTTCAAGAAAATAAAACCTCATACTTTCAATAGGGAAGCAAAGAAAGGAGAATAAGCGGAAGCTTGGCTATCAGGCATAAAGAAGTACTTCCAAATTTACAATCACTCTGACAAATTAAAGGCCAAAATGGCTATTATAATTTGGTCGAAAGGGCCGACATATGGTGGCAAGATATAAAGAGGTTCAAGAATCTGAAAGAGAAGTAATTGGATTGAAGAGTCTTTAAAAAGTACTTCAAGAGAAATTTTATGTCTGAACAGTATTACGAGGACATATCCAAGGAGTTATATGACTTAAAACTAGGTCCCATGTCCATGAAGAAATTGAGCAGAAAGTTCTTAAGTCTGTTGAGATATGTACCATACATAACAAATGAAAAGCGAAAGATCCAACAATTTTTAAGTTGTTTACCTGCTAGTTTCAAACATAGGATTGAATTTGACAATCTGAAAACCTTGGAGGAAGCCATGAGGAAAGCATAATTTTGTTATGAACAGAGCAAGAAAAGGGAGAGTCTACCAAATTGGAAGACTAAAAAGACTAGTCAATTTGATCAAAGGAGAAGAGGATTCAAGTCAAACAAGACTTTTAGAAGTAAGACCCAGAACTTCTCTAAAAACAACAACCACAAAACTGATTTTAAGAACAAGGTACCCCAAAATACTGCAGCATCAAAGGGACGATATTTATTGAACAATTTTGTTAAAAATACTAAACAATGGGAACCTGTCAAATGTTGGGAATTCCAAGGACCACACTACGCTAAGTACTGTCCAAACCGAAAGAGAAATACCAGCAACATACACATTGTAAAAGAAGAAGAAATAGTTGGGGATGTGGCCAACGAAATGCATAGGATCAATGCAATGATGGAAAACTGACAGGAATATCACCAAACTTCTATGGTAGAAGTGCAAGGTATGATCTAAAATTTCTCTGTTTCCATCTTAATTGATCCAAGAGCTAGTCTAAGTTATATATCTCCTAGCATAGTGGAAAAGTGTAAATTACCTTTAAAAAAGTTTGATAAATCATGGCTAGTCCAGCTAGCCACAGGAACTAAACGAAAGGTAGTAAACTATGTTGAAAATTGTAATTTGATGATGAATCAGTTTGAAACTCAGGTAAAACTAAATGTGTTACCTTTAGGATCTTACGATATTCTCATAGGAATGAATTGGATTGAAAAACACCAAGTAATTTTAAATTGCTTTCAAAAGACTTTTACTTGTTTGAATAAGGAAGGAGAAAGAACTACTATTATAGGAATTCCTAGGAAGATATTTGTTAGACAAATTTCAGCGTTACAGATGAAAAAGGCTATAAAGAAGGGTTTTAAAGTCTTTGTTGTGCACATTATAAATAATGAACAAGTTAATAAAGAAAATAAATCAGGACTCGAGGATATCCCTATCCTGCAGGATTTTGTGGATGTATTCCCGAAGTAAATTCCAGGGTTGCCTCCTAAACAAGATTTGGACTTTACAATTGAATTAGTACCTGTAGCGGTACCTAACTCAAAATATCCCTATCGAATGAACATCTTGGAGCTGAATGAACTTAAATTACAATTACAAGATTTAATAGATAAAAATTACATAACACAAAGTGTATCCCCTTAGGGAGCACCGGTATTTTTTGTTAAAAAGAAAGACGGTACTCTACGTCTATGCATAGACTACCGTGAACTTAATAAAATGACGATTAAGAATAGATATCCTCTTCCCTACATTGACGATCTATTTGATCAAATACGTGGAGCGATGATATTCTCTAAAATCAACTTAAGGTCTGGTTATCACCAAGTTAGAATTAAGGATGAAGACATATTTAAAACTGCTTTCTGGATGAGGTACGGGCATTATGAATTCGTGGTTATGCCCTTTAGGCTGAATAATGCACCAACAAACTTTATGTGCTTAATGAATAGTGTGTTAGGTAAGTATCTAGACAAATTTGTAGTCGTCTTTATTGACTACATATTAATATATTCTAAGACAAAAAAAGAACATGATGAACACCTAAAGATAATTTTGCAAGTGTTAAGAGAACATCATCTATACTCTAATTTCAGCAAATGTGACTTTTATAAAGATAAAATACAATACTTAGGGCATGTGATATCCGAAGAAGGGGTATCAGTGTACCCGGAAAAAATAAAATATATTATTGATTGGCATGTTCTTAAGGACGTAATTGATGTACGATCTTTTATGGGGATAACAGGGTACTACAGAAAATTTATTGAAGGCTTTTCAAGAATTGCGAACCCTATAACTTCATTACATCAAAATGGTAAGAAATTTGTTTGGGATCATAAATGCGAAGACAGTTTTAATAAACTGAAAACATTATTAACTACCGCACCCATCCTAAACATAGCAAACCCAAACAAGGACTTCGTCGTATGCACTGATGCATGCAACGAAGGCTTGGGAAGGGTACTGACATAGGAAGGTCATACAATTGCATATGAATCAAGAAAATTAAAGAATCATGAAAAGAACTATGCAACTTATGATTTAGAATTGGCTGCAAAAATCCACGCTTTAAAAATGTGGCGTCATCACTTAATAGGTAAAATATTTCTGCTAATGTCTAATAACATAATTCTAAAGTATATGTTTGATCAGCAAAATCTAAACACAAGGCAAGCTAGATGGCTAGATTTCCTTAGTGAATATGATTTTGAGATCAAACATATTAAATGGAAAGAAAACAAAGTGGTTGATGCCTTAAGTAGAAATGTTGTAACAAGTTTTGTGGCTGCCATTAGAAGTTATAAAACTGATTTGGAAGATAGATTTGAAGAAGGTATAAAGCGGGACCTAGAATATTGAAATTTAAAAGAAAAGATAACTCATAATACATTTGAAAATGTAATTACAGACTACAATTTTAATGAACAATGTTTAATACTGCTTAAAAATAGATTGTATGTACTAAATATATCTGAAGTTAAGTTGTTGATTTTGAATGAAATTCATAAAAGTCCTTATTCTGGACATCTAGGATATCAGAAAATGATAACTATGTTAAGAAAATAATACTTTTGGCCTAACATAAAAAATGAAGTTGCTGAATTTTGAGCTAGGTGTATTGAGTGCCAGCAAGTTAAGGCTGAACATCAACATCTAGCAAGCCTGCTACAAGCATTACCAATACTGAATTGGAAGTGGGAAGTCATCAGTCTTTACTTTGTAAGTGGTTTACCTAAAAACCAGAAGAAGAAAAAATGATTCCATAATGGTGGTTCTAGATAAGTTAAATAAAGCAACACAACTTATTCCTATTAAAACAACTCATACAACTGCTAATATTGTTGATATTTTTATGAAAGAAATATTTCGTCCGCGTGAAATACCAAAGGTAATTATTTCCAACCGAGATCCTAAATTTACAGGGAATTTTTGGAAAACTTGATTTAAAGGATTAAACACTAAACTAATTTTCGGTACTGCTTATCATCCGCAAATGGATGGACAAATAGAAAGAGTTAATCAGGTACTGAAAGATATGTTGTAAATGTATGTTAGTGATTATCCCAAGAAGTGGGAATACAATTTGTACTTAGCTGAATTTGCTTACAATAACCATTATCAGGCCTCCGCAAAGCTTAGTCCTTTTAAAATATTATATGGTAGAAAGTGTAATACTCCGATCACATGGATTAATCCAGTAGATCGATTGATGTTAGGATCTGACATGTTAAAAGCATTGGAACTAGCAATGAAACATGGACAAGGCAACTTGAAAATTGCTCAAGACAAGAAAAAGAGTCATGCCGATCTTAAAAGAACACTGAAGGAGTTCCAAGTCGGTGAGCATGTGTTTGTTAAGGTTAAACCAAGAAAGAGCTCCTTTAAATTAGGGATTTGTGCTAAATTGGCACCCATGTATTGCGTACCATTCAATATATTGGAAAGAGTGGGTCTGGTGGCTTATCAACTAGATTTACCACATAATCTTAGGATACACAATGTTTTTCACATTTCTATTTTGAAAAAGTATATACATGATGCTACTCATGTGATTGACTGGAATTTTACTCAGGTACAATGAAAAGGACATTTTCCGGTGGAACCAGATTGTATTCTCGACAAGAGGAAAAAATTTCTCTAGAATTGCACCATTGGATAGGTAAAAGTGCAGTGGAAACACCTCAGTCCATATGAAGCGACCTAGGAACTAGAGAGCGATATGCGGGTGGCATATCCAACTTTGTTCAAAGAAGACTCGGAATGACTTAAGAAACATCGAGAACGATGATAATATTAAGGGGGGGTGTTTGTAACATACCCAAAATTGGAAAAAATAAATATTTATTACTTATTTCAGCAAAAACATTATGTCAAATTTTATTGTAAGTTATGACCAAGTGGGTCAAGGATGACTGTAATTGAGGAATTATTTATTTTATTAATTAATAAAAGGAGACACCTATTCAGGGGAGATTTTTAAATGAATTTTCACTACCCACTAGGAGGAAGGAGCAGTTGTAGAAGGTTGGTTGAGAAGTGGAAGCACTGGCATTCACTTTCTAGCTGTTGCAGGAGCGTAATCCATAAAAAAGTGGCCATGTTCTTTAAGAGGGGGAACTGATCTGGGTGGGTCATTAAATTCCAAAACTGACCCTAAGACCTAGGAAATCTTATATAAACCATCAAATTGAGCAAGAGGCTCGCCACTCATTCTAATTTATGGGAGAGAATGAACTTTCTGATTGCTGCAAACTGAAAAGTCAGGAAGACAAATAATTTGATGAGGCTATAGCTAAAGTGATTTGTTGAGTTAATCCAGTTATTGAGTGTTGAGTTTCAGAAGTCTGATGTGTAGCAGAGATCTCCGTCCTAGTGGTGCAGTGAGAAATATCGAGGGTCCTAAGCAAGTGATTTGGCTGCTTCAGGAAAAGGTTGGGTGGAACAGTCTCCCTTGGGAGTTAGTCCCATTTTTCTGCAATACTTCCAGGTTCAAATCCTAGATCTGTAATTTGTTATTTATTTCTGGTTTAAATAAGATGAATTTATTTTTCAGTTATATTCTTGGTTAAATGTTATGCAGTAGATTTATGATGTTGTAGCTGCATAGAAACTTATTAGAAAAAAATGAACTGAAATTGTCTCATGTATTTTTCCTCTCACCGAAGTGACGTACTCTAGTATAGGAAGGTATGAAATTATGTGGAATAATAGTATCAGAATGAATGAAAATTTGTGTAGATTCAAAGCTTAGTAATGTTATATGGTTATATTTTGTATATCATTTATTCTATTTGATAGAATATCTAGTAAATATTTACATTACAAGCTACAGATCTAATTTTCCAAAGATAGGTAAGTATAACTAATAAGTACAATGAAAAATTTAAAGAACAGGTCTAGATATAAAATTTAAACAGAAAACATTTTCTCTTACATATTTATATATTTTGCACAACAAGTGCAAAACTGAATAAAAGTACATATCTCAACCCCTCATTAATACTCAGATTATAACATATTTTTTTGAAATATCTCTTCTAATAAAATTAAGAATCAAGATGAATAACTAGGTTTCAAAATAAACAAACAGAATCAGTAGTTTTCAAGGCCACCTTAAACCTAGTTCTTAATGGTAAAATTAATTATTTAACACCGGGTCAAAGTTATTGACAATTCATAGCACTGTATCCAGGCTTCCAAATGTGTTTAACTAGTGTTTTTATTTGTAGTAGGTATCTACAGAATAATAATATTAGCTAGTATATTGACTGAACGAAAACTAAATGACTTAAAAAATTCAATACTCAGATTCAGGTTTTATCACATTAAATAACAACCAGGTTGTAAACTAAAAGTCATTACACAGTCATGGTCAACATATAACAACAAGGCTGTAAACCAAATCTTCTTTTAAAGAATAAACCTTTAACCTTAAAAAAAGAGTAGCAATGAAATTCTATAAGCGGTCATAATCAAATGAAGTCGTGCAGGAAGTTAACCCTAAAAATATTTTCCATTCCAGCTCCATTTAAACAGAGGTTATTTAAATTAGTTTTGAGGCACATAGCTAAACAAGGCCTTGTGGCTTTAGATCTAAACCTATTTTGGAAGGGTAATATTCTCCATAGGATCTCTTTTATAACTTATAAGCTAAAGCAATATATATATTTTTAACTAATGAATTTTTATAGCTATGATCGAAATCATCTATGGAGACCGAATCCAAAACTTCCTCTGTCACTAAAATAAGAGTATCATTTCATCAAGTGGTTTGAGGAAAGTGAACCCCCAACCTTGTCGCTGGATTAAACTATCAAAGTAATGTTTCAAAAATAGAAGAGAAAAAACAATAAAAACCTTTTAATGTTACATATAAATCAATTTGACAGAAAACATTACTTTCGAATCAACATTAAGAGCCTTACATCTTTATTTTCAAAATTTTACTATAAATGATAGATAAATAAAAGGTTCTTGTAGAACTGTTCTATATTCAAAAACAGTAAGGAAATTTAACAACGGTAACTTTTAGCCCCCAAACTTCTCAGTTTCAATAGAGAGGGTCCTTAGATCATCGTGTTATGACAAACAAAAACTTAACCATTAATCTAGCAGTCGCTATAGGAAAATCCTTTTATCAGCGTAAGCCCTATTTGGTCTTGCGTTGAAACATCCTCTACCTTATTAGATAATAAACAAAATCTACAAAGTAAGGATCACGGCCTATAAATAACATGCAAGAAATCAACTGTGTAGAGATACACGACTTTAGAGAAAACAGTATTTAAATCGGGTCCTCGGAGGGGCAGAATAATTCTTGATATGTATACAGATATTAATAGAAGCAACTGACAACGTTTTTTTTTAAATAAAAGAACTTATCAACAGAATCCACGAGTAGCGTATCGACTCACTTGCTGGAATTTTACACCACTACTTTAAAACCCTAACAGAGTTTCAGAACAAAAATCTTATAGAGCCGAGGGGTAAATTATTATATCCAAAATAAGTACTAAAAACGACAATATATCATGTTCTTCATAGTTCTGGAATCTACACTAGTTTTTCTAAAAATAAAAGAAACGACTCAAACGGAGAAATAAAAACCCTCACGGGTATTTATGTTTATACAAGTATTAACACAAAATATGGAGTCCTGTATATTTTAAATATCCTTAACAAAATCAAAAGGAAAGAACTCTTAAATATATTCACTTACAGAGAATCGAAACAAGTTTATAAAATCCATCTATACCATAAATGCAGTCGTAGGAATTAAATCCCTAGAATAGTCACAACCAGAACGCCAAGAGCTGCATCCACAGAGCCTTAAGGAGGAGGCCATAATCTTACCGGTCTTATGCCCATCATAGTCAACCTTTCGTTCAGAAACCTCAATGCATGGAGTAAACTTGGGAGTCACCTGTAAAAGAATTCAGTAAACGCGAAGGGTTCAATCCTTGTTTCTCTTTTAAAAAAAACTATGAAAAACAACTTGTGGAAAGTGCACCAGGTTACAGTGCCTCTTTGATGGTTTGTTCTCTAACCAGAATCTTACAAATGATAATAAGTCTGGCAACATTACAGTTGTATGTTTACAAGTAGATATTGTGTAGAGGAACATAATGAAGGAAAAGTCTACAAACTCCTCCACCAAGTTTATAGATAGTAGAACAAAGAGCTCAAGCAGTAAAAGAACTCAGTGCTATATTAATGTCACCTTTTTCCTTCCCCAAAACCAAGTCAAAAACAATAATTTTAACCTTTAAGACAGTTTAAAGTCATAGGGTTTTGTACTCATTCCTCGGTTTTCCAAGTGGAGTTTGACACAATTTGCATGTGAAGTCTCCTCCTTTACCCTTTTGATTCCAGTATTTTGCTCCAAGGGTTCATGTTTTAGTCATAAAGACTAAGTAAGATCATGACCTCTTTCTTAAACAAATCATGAATGAAAACAAAACTAAGGAATGACAAATGATTTTGCACAACTTAATAGTTAGACACATAAATCTTACAGCTTAACAAGTCTCTTTTTATTACGACAAAAGAAGTATTAACATCTCTATCTATATTGTATAGTAAAAATATAGTGTCACGTGAAGTAAACAAACAAAAAATCAGTTGGTGAAATTAGGGGAAGTTACAGCCCGTGAGGCATTTATATTTACAGTCTTGGATATTATTTTGATTTTGTTACACAGTCATTTTCCTTAGATCAATAGTTTGCAGGTTTTGGAAAGACTTGTAAGGCTTTCCACATCTTCAGTTTTGAATCTTATCTTAAGTTTACAATTTGCACTTACAAAGATATAATGCATACGTGAGGCCTTTAATCTACCACACTTGGTTTATGAGAAATTCGTAAGGCCATCTCTCTGTCTTGATAAAGATTATATACTTTCTATTTGAAATATTTATGTTGTTAAAAAGAATACAACGTTATGCTGAAAAGAAAATAAGCCCTAAGGTTGTCGTGTCTTTGTTTTGTAATGATAACATTACTGATGATAATGCCAAAACAGTTTACATCCTAGAGCTGAATACTGTCAATAATATCGATTTGGTATTTAAGAATTTATGTTTTTACAAGAATTTGGCCATGTCGCCTTAATAGGAAATATTCCTAGCTCAGTTATTAATTTGATTTTTGCTTATCTAAATTATCTAGGGTTTTGGATCTGAACAAGATGGTTTGCTTAAATAATCCATCCTAAAGTTAATAAGTTTAACCTGAGTATAAACGTGTATACTATGTGTATTTTATTATAGGCTTAAACCTTGAGTATGTTTTAGCATAAGCATTGGTTTTGTTTTAAATGAAGAAATTATGTAGTTAGCTCATGGACTCTGTACGAGTTTTTATCCTTATTAGGATTTATCAGTTCTATAAATATTTTTATTTATATGTCTCTCTAACTAGATGTATATTTTATAGTATCCTCTGTACTTGTTATGAATATTATAATAAGATTTGTAATAGGTCTTATAAGGTGTTTTCAAAGGTATTCACTAAAAATTAACTGTTATGTTCTTTAAACCCTAGACTAACAGAGGATTGCCAAAGTATATTTAAGAAGAACTGGGATAATGTACAGAAGGGGACAAACACCCAAGGGATATTGTTCCACCCAACATTCTCCTAAATAAGTGAAATATTACTTTCTTAGGACCCCCGAGCTTGTTCATTGAACCACTAGGACGAAGAGCACTTGATAATAGCTCACATAGCAACTTGCTACCACTTAGCACTCAATAGCATACTATAGAAGGAGAAAGTCGATAAGTCGACTTGAATGAGGACCGACTTAGTCGATCAGCTGACTAAATCGATGGGCCGACTTAGTCGATCAGCCGACTAAATCAGTCGGGCGACTAAAATAAGAGATTAAGTCGGCCATCTAAAAAGTCGCGTCGGTTCACCGAACCGACAGGTAGTTATTTTGTAACCGTCTATAAATCATATATATTAGGCTGTTGAGCCAAACAAGAATTCAGTTCAGTTCTCTACATTGTATGGACTCATTGTAATAATATAATTTGTTCTAATCCTATCTGTTCTTGTCTCTTGTCTCTGTTTTATATTTATGTATGTTTTAGTATGTATTATTGGTAACCTTATGTGATCTGTGAGATACACCATTGGTTCCATTGCCGGTAGTACATGACTGAAATATATGCTCAAATATGATACCAGAGCAGGAGATTAAGGACTGGTGGGAACGTAAAATTGCAAACTATTTGCAAAATTACGCACGAAGGAACAGATTAATAGTCGCTGAAGCAAAAGAAATATTTTTTACAGAGACGCATGAAAAGTTTGTCGAATTAGTGCCCCAACTCTTGAAGCAACTCCTAGATGAGAAAGACAGATGCAACTAAAGAACAACAGTTGCTGGAAAAACTGATCCACGGAGGCTGAACAAATTTGTTGGAGTGGTTTGAGAAAATCGTCGATGACTTCTGTGAGGAGCAGGCAGTTGAAGACAGAACTTCATTGGAAACTGTCAAAGAGAAATTCTACACAGATTTCACCGAACAATTTTTGTGTTCCCTACCGACCTTGCTGTTCAAATTATTGATTGAGAAAGGAGTAGCACATATCGTCGAACCTCGTCCATCACTTCATGAACAGCTAAAAAACTCTAACTGGGTGGAGAAGCAGAGGAAGTGGGAAAAATTTATTTCCGAAAGGGAGTGGGAATACTTCCTAAGCAAATAGACCGAACTATCCGGGATTTCTAAAAAGCGTCGTGTAGGCTATGGGGGGGTAGTTGGTCATGTGTCAAAGATAGAGTATAGTGGATCCTAGTTGACTAGAATCCGATATCAGTCACCAGTAATGAGAAGTCGACTAAGGAGGACCTTCAGAGAATAGTATACTACGAAAGTATGTCGGACATTCAGAAAATCGAAAGGTACGAGAGACACCAGAGAATGGAAGGAAGACGAGAAAGAGCCTTAGAGCTGTGTGGAGGACAAAACCCTAGGGAGAATGACCGTGAAGAGAATCCACCAGAGTCGGGTCATGACCAACATGAAGAGGGTGTGGAGCAAGAAGTGTCCCTAAGGAGGAAGAAGTGGGGATAGAGCAGCCAAAAGCTCTCCAATTAAGAGCTCCGAGTGAAGGAACAACCCTTTCTCCATTGAATCCATGTACTCGAATACAAACTATTGTCAAAGACAACCTCTAACTATGAGCTGGTGACTTCAGTATATGGAGCCTACTAGGCGACGAAACGTACCCTGGATGACACCTTACTATAAATCAACTGGTGGAAGGAAACTGGGTGACGTTTCAAGCGACAGCCTCCCTCTGAAGTATCCACTTGCTCTTACCGACACATGAAGGAGTGCCCCCCCCCCCCCCCCCCTGCCAAATATAGCTTTAGAAGAAATTGAACAATCAGACCTGTGAACAAATAGTTGCAGTGGACCATCGACAGCATAAGTCAACATCAAACGACTGCACGTCGATGAAGAATCGACAACCGACAGGAACGCAAGTTTCGTCGACCGAAATTCTGTAGGAATGACTACATCAATAACCCCACCACCCTCACCACCACCCCCACCTCCACCGCCTCCAACTTCTCAGAGCAATGACAGTGATTCAGACATGGGTCATTGTATCAGCTCACATCCCCCTATATGAAGGAGATGAAGACCCCAGATGACATTGGTTCGTCTGCGAGTCGACCTGGGAAGCCAACCAAGTTACAGATGAAGATAGACAAATGGCACAGTTCACAGGAGCCTTACAAAAAAGGGCATTGACATGGTACATGACCTTTTCAGAGAGACAACCCAGATCGACAAAAGCCAAGATTAAGGTGCAATTTTTATCATTTTTTAAAACTCCAGATGCTAAGCACCTGGCCACGAAGAAGCTTAAAACCACTTCACAAAAGCCAGGAGAATTCGTCCGCGACTACGACAAGCGGTGGAAAGATTTATTGAGCCAATTGGATTATTGTCTAGACAAACAGTTACTAATTCAATGGTTTCTTGTAGGACTATCGCAAAAAGTACGTCGACACATTAGTCTAGATATGTTCAAAACGTATGAGGATGCACTAACGAAAGCTCTTTAGTTTGAGATGGACAAGGATATAACCGTGTACCCCATGGACCACAGATTGGAACAGTAGCTCGAGAACGTGCAGAAGTCTCTGAAGGAGCTAAGCCTCAAGAATCAGGAGATTTGGTGCACCAAATGCTCAACAAATGGCCACTCCAAAGATAACTATCGATAATAATATAGCCGACAAGACGTCCACTTTGTACAGACCAAATCCTTTTGCGACATTTTCCAGGAACACAAAGATCACTCTACAGCAAACTGCCCATTTAACATGAAAAACGGAAAGGCTTCCTGGTGCGCCATCTGCGAAACCAAAAGTCATAACACTGCCGACTGTCAGTTAAACCTAAAGAACCGATAGAACTATCATGTGGTATACCAAACAAATGCAGTGGCGCAACATAATGAGCAAAACAATCCACCAAATGATCAGAACGGACAAAGATACGACGATCAACGATATGAGCACTGGTACGATAATCGACGCCAAGGTTATGGAGGAAGAGGTCGATTCCCTGGGAATCGCAACATACGCCCACGCCGACCAATCCAGTGCTTTATATGTTATAAAGAAGGTCACCGGTATGCAGACTATCCATACAAGGACATGACTGATCTCAAATTCTATACCCACTGTGAAGTAGGCGATCACTCGCTTGAGGATTTCCCTACTATGTTAGAAAAAATTAATACCAAGAAAAATGTTAATGTCTTGTCTTGTGTGCAAAAACATGATGTAATAACCACTAAAAATTTACATATTGTAACTCGACAAGGAACAAAAACAAGACCTGATAACCCTCAAATTAGTAATATTAAAGAAACAAATGTCTATCCTAACCCACGGCATGAAAAACAAACATATAAAGAAGCCACACATGTTTTTCAAGACATTGCACGAAAAGAAGACCGTGATAATAGTCGACCCAACACAATACATCAATTAATCCAACTCGCTCAAACAGACAAATTAGTATCTCAGTACATAGACTTGTTGCATGAAATAAAAGGTACCAACCCTGAAAAACAAACCAAAAACATCTGCAGCTTGAACCAAAAAGACAAAAGTGATGCCGACCCACTTGTCGACCTGGAAATCGAAGGTTACCACGTTCGACAAGTAGTGCTTAACTTCGGGTCACAAGTAAATATCATGACTCAGGATACTTGGGAACAGATGGGCCACCTCGACTATATGAGTCAAGCATTTACCTGAAACTAGCCGACCAAGGCCTAATTGAACCCATTGGGGTCTGGAAAAACGTCGACACGACCATCAAAGGAATCTCGACCAAGGTTGATTTTAAAATTATTGACCCAAAATAAGGAGCTAGCTCCTTACCAGCACTAGTCGGTCGACCTTGGGGAAGAAAGATGAAAGCATCCATATCCTTGGACAAGGAACGAATCAAATTAAAAGGAAACAGTCAAAAGTTCATTGTACGCATTCATCCATCCCAAGGGGAACCTTCAACTGAACCTATTGATGAAGAAGTCGATGTCCAACAACTTTACCAAATCCACAACAATGAAGACTACACAGAGCCAAACATCCATGGAGAACTTAACTTAGGTAACCAAGACTCAATTGGTTATAACTCAAATGCTGAATTATACAACTGGGAGATTGAGAATTATGAAACACAAGCAAGAGGGTGTTGGACTATACACAAAGTACAGAAAAATCCCACCCAACAGTGCTTCATAGTATCCATTGTCCCAAAAATCTTCGAAAAGAAAATAAGGGAACACCCTACCTTACAACCAACTAACCTAAATACTACACAACTACCAAGGTATAAGGAGAGGGAATCACCAGTCATGCATATTGAGCAAGTATCTAAAAATATTGGTGAACATAGCCGACTTCAAAGCTTAGTTGAAACTTTTACAAGCCAAGCAGCTAGATGGTGGGACACCCATCAGACAAAACTACAGACCTGGACAACTGCTTCGACTTACTTTGTCGAGAGGTTTGGAGGAAAGAAGTTAACCCAACAAGCCCAGATACCTATCTTTACCCAAGGACAAAACCCTTAAGAACATATCAAAACTTGTGAAACAGAGTGGAGAAGACTTGGATACAAAGATGAGCGAGCCTGGCCACATTTGTTCCCCTCAACCCTAGCCGACTTTACCAAATAAATGGTATAAGATGGAAGAAGCTAGAGGTGAAACCTTCTTATGGAACGAACTCAGGAAATTTTTTATTAAAGACTTCAACTTCATACCTCAAAATGAAAATCTGGTTAAGATAGCAAAACAAATTAAACAATTTATCCAACCGACCAAAAAACAACCCTCCCAAGACCATCGACAGATAAAGGACTGTAACAATCTACAAATATGGTCAAAACCACATTCGACCCGTTTACAATTAGAAAATGAAAACACATAATGCAAGAGCTTCAGATGGAAATCCAACCACATCGAAATAACAAAGCCTATCCGATCCATCCTGAAAATTACAACAACCGACAAACAAGATATTGACAGAATGACTGCAGTTGACTTCCCTGCCACATTCTCACAATTCAAAGAAGGAATTCGGCCGATCAATGAAGCTAAAGCACCAGAGTGGCTAGATGCCAAAGTAAAAACTAAAGAGGTCGACATTTCAAACGACGACCGACCAAAACTAGCAAAAATTGGTGACTACTGGAACACCCAACAGACCACCGAAATAGTGAACTTACTAAGAGAGTTCCAAGATGTCTTTTCCAGGGACTATAAAGACCTAAAAGGCTTAGTCCAAGAAATGGGAGAAATGAAAATTGATACTAAACCTGATGTTCGACCTGTTAAGAAAAGACCTTATAAACTGGCCCACAAGTACAAGGAAATAGTCAAAAAAAAATGATAACATGTTAGCAGCAGGGATCATTTACCCTATCGACCAGTCAGAATGGGTAAGTCCAATGGTCATACAGCCCAAGAAACATGACCCGACAAAGCTAAGAATTTGCGTCGACTTTCGGTATCTCAACAAAGTAACCCTAATAGACCCATTCCCCACCGCTTATGCAGATGAAATCTTGAATTAAGTTGCAGGACATGAATGCTACTCCTTTACAAATGGATTCTCAGGCTATAACCAAGTACCAATAGATAAAGAAGATCAAAAGAAGACAACATTTGTGTGTGAATTTGGTTCCTTTGCTTACATATTTATGCCTTTTGGATTAAAGAATGCACCTTTAGTGTTTTCTCGAATTGTTGTCAAAACATTCCAAGAGTATATATATAAGACCATGGCAGTATACTTCAACGACTGGACAATATAATCCACTTTAAAAGACTACTGCAAATGACTCCGACTTATGCTGGAGAGATGTCGACAGATTCAACTCTCCCTGAACATTAAGAAATGTATATTTATGACTCCCATAGGCATACTATTAGGGCATATTGTCTGTAAAGAAGGTATCAAGGTCAACTTTGCAAAGATTAAAATTATCCTGGGAGTTGAAACCCCCATTAAACCCCAAACAAGTCAGGGTGTTACTTGGCCATACAGGCTATTATAGAAAATTTATAAGATACTATTCATATATGACCTATCCTCTCGAAGAACTATTAAAGGAAGATCAATAATTCAACTGGACAGAGGAATGTCACATCTCATTCGAAAAGTTAAAAATAAAACTAGTCGAAGCCCCCATCCTAAAGTTTCCAAACTGGTCGACCAAATTAATGTGCATATTGATGCATCAGGAATAGCAATAGGAGCAATCCTAACTCAACTAGGGGATGATGGAATGGATTATCCCATAGTTTATAGCAGTCGGAAATTAAATAAGGCTGAAAGAAACTATTCAACTACAGAAAGAGAAGCCCTAGGTATGGTCTTTGCCCTCCAAAAGTATCGACGTTACCTCTTAGCCAACCCCTTCACATTCTATACCAACCATCAAGCCCTGAAGTACCTTGTCAATAAACAACTCCATCATGGGAGGATTTGTCAATGGCTACTTCTCTTCCAAGAATTTGAGTTCGAAGTCGTTGTCCGACCAGGCAAGCTAAATGTCGGGCCCAACCATCTATCCCGAATAGACACGGGAGAGGAACCGAACAGAGTCGATGATGACTTACCGGATGCACATTTATTTCGCATAGAAGCAGTGCCAGAAGAACTAGAAGAAATAGCTCAGTTCTTAGAAAATGGTCAGGCACCAGAAGGTATGAATACCAAGAAAAAACAAATCTTATCTATGAAGGATACACCATACAGCCTCATCAATGGATTTTTATACAAAATGGGGTTAGACGACATCCTCAGAAGGTGTGTACTCGAACATGAACGAGACCAAATCATGCATGAAGCACACTATGGACCTGCAGGAGGACATTTCCAAGTAGACACAACTGTAAAGAAAATCCAACAGTCAATATTATGGTGGTTGACGCTCCACAGAGATTGCAAAAGTTTTGTTAGTCGATGTGATAGATGTCAACGACTTGGTCGACCCCTACCGAGCACAAAAATGCCCTTTATATCAGTAAATCCCAGTCTCACATTCAAAATCTAGGCTATAGACTTCATAGGACCATTTCCTATCCCAGCAAAAAGATCAAGTGCAAGATATATTATCACTGTAGTAGAATACGTCACTAAATGGGCAGAAGCTGAACCCATCGATACATGTTCGAGTGAGGTAGCCGCTAAGTTTATCTATGAAAACATCATCACTAAATTTGAATTCCCACTAACATTGATTAGCGACCAAGGGACACACTTTATCAACAAAACTATCAAAAACTTAACCGACCAATTCCACATCGACCACCGACGGAGTACAACATATCATCCTCGGTCGAATGGGTGATTGAAGCTTTCAATAAAACATTAAAAAAAGGGTTAACCAAAATATGCAATACTGACAAGGATGACTGGAATGAGAAAATCCCTGCAGTCTTATGGGCGTACAGGACAGCCTATAAACGGTCGACTGACCAAACCCCCTTTCGACTAGTCTACGGACAAGAAGCAGTCATCCCACTACACTTCCGACAACAGACACCTACTATTGCAAACATCCTCCATGTCGATGTCGAACAAGGAAGGAAGGACCGACTACTTCAGCTCAGTAAGCTGGAAGAGCACCGACTCATCACCATACAACACCAAAAAATTCAGAAGCAACAACAGAAAGCATGGCACGACCGCAACATTAAGCACAAAAACCTAGCAGTCAGTGACTTTGCTTTACTCTACAATATTCGGATCAAAGGAAAACCTAAGAAACTCCACACAGAGTGGATGGGACCTTACATTGTCGATGAGATACACCCCAATGGTTCAGTCCAACTAAGGACGATGCAGGGCCTAGTATTTCGGAAGCTCATTAATGGAGCTCGTCTTAACCAAAAAAAAAAAAAAATCATATAACGACCCTTACCAGCCACCAAAATACATACAAAACTAAAAAAATTCCAAAAACAAAAAAATACCCCACAGACACAACACCATGACAGGAAATCACCACTTCGACAACCAACCTCATGACCCTCGACCATTTTCATCGACCATTCCTGTCGACCGTTCTCGACACCAACACCAGCCGATGACCTCGATAGTCCCATCACGCATTCATGACCTCGAGCACCGAAAGAAAATAACCATTAACTCACACTCACATACTTCAGCTGGAACATCATGTATGCCATTAATGCAGCCATTGTCACATCCAAACACAACATCGCCTATAAATACCAGACCACCGAAGGCTCATTCACCGCAACCTTTACACCCAAAGCATCCGAACACTCAGTCGACCAAAAATCGAGAACCTTGTAGTAACCTCGACCAAACAGACACAATGGCTCCCAAGCAAACTAGAGCATCGACCAAGGCTAAAGAGATACAGGCTGCGGATACACCTTTGGTCCGCAGACTAAAGAACATCAAAAACGCCAAAGTACAGGGAGGCCCATGGCAAAAACTATGGGCCGAGATCCAAGAGTGGGCCTTTGTCGACAAAAAGCCGACCTAGGAAGCACATAAAATACAACGCAGCACTCTCTTTGGCTACGCCAATGCACCACTGATGGTAAGCTTTGATGGCACGAAGGAATCTATTGTCAAATTCATCATCAGTCGGTATCACAACGACCGGTTCTACTTTGATGAACCGATCGAAATTTCTATGGATGTCATCTCCAAACTCACTGGCCTGTATAATAAAGGAGACCCTGTACCAGTCGGAATCAAAGAAGGACTGCCCGAAGAGCTTACGGGATCACCCTCTGGGAAAAACTCAAAAGGGTTGATGATTGGCCAAATCACAACTCGAACGCCACAGATCGTGGCCAAAATAATCGCAATCACACTCACATTAGCAGGTCGAGGCAGTGACCTCAAGTTAGAAATGCTGGAAGCCGTCGACATAATTGCCACCGACGGGAAACTCTACAGATGGGGGGATTATGTCGCCGACATGATAAAAACCATTTGCGAGAGATGCCAAGAGATGGGAGGAATCATCAAGTTCCCCTCGCTCATCCTATGGATCGTTATGTACCACATCTATCCAGAAGGAAGCCCAGTCTTCCGGGAACCATCAAGGTTCGACATGTATAGGTTTAAACCCTTTTCCCAGAAAGGGACCCCACATGAACTAGGGTAAGGGAAAGTATTCCTGGAGAAATGGTTCCAACAACTGAAAATTTGCACGACTAGCTGGAGGGTGCCTCAGAACATCTGATGAAATCTACTTGCGAACTCCCACATCCAGCTAGAGCTCGACCATACCTCAGTGTGGTACATGCAGGGTGAGGCCTCCAATGCCAAAGCCCTCGACTACTATCCATTTGTCAACCAAATCTTTCGAGAATCGTCTTGACAGACTAAGACAAAGATACCAGTGCCAGCAGCAGTGAAACAGGTCGACTTCTTAATCGAGGAGCCACTCACCAACCAAGAGAAAGAGGAATACTACAAGCTCAACCTATACATCAGCACATTTGTGTCGGAGGACCTACCAGTCGAACCCACTGGTCGAGTACAAATAAATATCAAACCTCCAACTGCAAAGCAAGCAGTACCACATCCTACAAAACCAAAGCCACAACAACAGCATCAAACAACTCCTTCGGCTTTAGCAAGTGTTGTCTCGACTCAAGAACCAATGGGCCAAGTCAAACCAGACAACCCTAAGTATGCTGTTACAAAAGGCATAATTCGGAAACTCGCCAATGAGATAGCAGCAGCTAGGAAGAAAATCAAAGAGTAAGAACAACAACAAGGCAAAGGTAAGCACAAACTTATCATTGTCGAATCATCAGATGATGAAGACGAACTAGCAGCTGTGGCCCTTGACATTATCGAGGATGCCGCCGTAAATAAAGTGCCGGTTGAAACTCAGTTCCAGTGGTTTATAGAAGCAGGAGCCCCCGAAGGTCGACCAAAGAAGGCAAAAACAACGACGACGCCTGAAAACGTTGTCGATATTGCGTCGACACCTCCACCTCCATCACCGACACAAATAGTTGAGGAGAAAGCACCGGCACAACAATCGGTCAGCCCCCTCAACTTATACAAAAGCGCAATGTCGAAGACGGTAAAAGCAAAATTTGACAAACATACCGAGCTAAAAGCTTTCTTCAAGACATTGCCTGGGCATTTTCAATCGGCCCAGAAAATTTCCACCCAGGATCCCATGTATACAAATAGCAGAATACAACCCACAGTATTTGCACACATCACATCGACCTTCACATGACAATCCAACCAACAATTAGACATGATTGGACAAGTGACATCTACCATTGAACCAACCGACCCTGAACCCCAAGCCGACCTACCAACCAATACACCGCCAAAAGCAAACATACCTTCCCACGTAAGTCCCCACCATACGTCCCCCAAACCCATCACCCCCGACCAGTCCCCCACTCCATCACCACCGCCACCACCATCCCCACCACCCCCACCACCCCCTGATTCACAGACAGACCTATCACAACCAACTGCACCCACACAGCCGGAGGTGGTCATACCACCTCCCCAGCGAGAAAAACCATCCACTTCTATCCTGCAAACCAAAGGCCCCCCCTCAACTGTTCCAGGTACACAGGAGACAGAAGCAGAAAAGCACAAGAAGAGGAAGGAGCATCATGGAAAGACTCCCAGACTTCGGATTAGCTTGAAGAATGCAAGCTCCTTAACTAACACAAAGGTGGGACAACTCCTCAAAACTCTAGCCAAAGAAACAAAGACAAGGACTGAGCAAAAAACCAAAGAACTCACAGACAAAAATACAGAACAGGTCGAGTTTCTCGACAAATGCAGGACTTTAGCTCAGTCCGTCATACCAGGCCCCTGTTGATGGGCGTATTTGACAAAGCCCGCAACGAGGGATACGACCCAGACCGGGATCCTTAGAGCAGGCTCCAAGTTGTTTAGGGTAGCCGTTCCCGACAGGTTTAAAGGCTCTGTTGGCCTGGAACACTAACAGTCTAATGGTTAAATCTAATGCTACTGATTGTTAGTATTAGGACCTATATTTACAGCCACAAAGATTGATTCAAGTTATATATTACAATGATTGACAAACTGTTAAGTTTAAATTACTTAATACAATTAGCCTTAAATACATGAATAAAACATAAACCTAGACAAGATTAGTATCCTACAGGAGTATGTTACATGATGTATACACATGTACAATAATTACAAAAAGAATTGTCTATATATAATTCATAAACAAGATCTAATTCAAAAGGATTTTTCAGATAAAATAAACAGCATAAAACAATATATAATCCTAATATCCTGATCAGGAGCAGTAAAAGAAATTAACCATGGGATCAATTAATGCTAATAGAATTACTACGTGGATACACCTAGATAATATTTAAATAAGTTAAACATTAACCAGATCCATACAGTAATCGACTACAAATCATATAAACAATAATGTAAATTGCCAGTTACATGACATGATATATTAGCAAAACTGAAAGCATGAAAATCGATAATTACACGAGAAATGTATGCTTGTAAACTTCTACAGAGAATTTTAACAAACATAATAAAGTATAAAAAGGAAACAACAGGACCAGCAAACACCAAAAACATATGTAGAGTATTCAAACAGTAACATATATAGCAGTATCACCAGTTCGAAATATTGGGGCTGCAGACGGATAGCTGTCCAGATTCACAAAATCCAAACCCAGTCTTGTCCTTTTTCCCTTCTACAAACTATCGACCCTTATCCCATAAACTTTTAACCCTTAAATACAAGTTTATAAAAACAAACATCCTTAAAAGTTTGAGATAAACAAGACCGAATTATCCAACTGATTTCTAATTAAAAATGACAAGTGTAACGTGTCATTTTTCAATATAAATAAAATCATCAAGACGATCCATGGGAATCAAAGATTCCAGCGATAAACAACACCTGGCAATCTTGTTATGCGGTCTGGTCCAATCGGTGAGGAGTATAATCTAAAAACAACGATCCAACCTGGACGTAAACATCACCCATAATACCTGCAGCAAATCAAATAATAAAATTAAAACATGAACACAAATAAAAGAATGATAAATCGTAAATAACAAATGAAATGCAATAAACAAATACCTGTACAAGATCATCAAAATTGAAAAACAAATCGATCCAGCATAATCATAATTTAACTGGTGCATTAAAGACTTGAATATTGACCCCATTAGAATGATTCGGTGAAGGAGCCCTGAATTGCATGAGCGTGATCTGAGCGTTGAGCTCACGCAACTTTTCTTCACTCTTTTCGTTTTCATCTTGCAATTTGAGGACTCTCCTTATGAGCTTGTTCTTATGACTCTTCAATCGTGAAAGCTGCTGACCACTTTTATCAGCCTTTGCCCTTAACTCCACATTCTCAGTTTTCATTAAATACTGACTTGCTACTATTTCATTCATCATGTCTTCCATTCTACGAACCTTATCCAACAGACAGCTAATGAACAGAGGATGAATGGTTTCCCCAGTTCCACGAAAAACAGTCGAGGTTGTTTTAATATGTTTTTCTTTAACTATAGAATCATCCATATGATTAACTGAAACTTCCCGCACTTCCTTATCCCCTACTGGAGAATTATTATGATCAAGAGTGGCATCAAATTGCGGCTTGACAACAGACAGAGAAGGATTTTCGTGCATATCGTTATCAACCACAGGGTGACCTTCACCAACTAAATCATGAACGGACTCAGGATGAACCAGGTTGTTTTTAACAGGCGAAGAAGCAATGGTTTCTTCATCATCAATCACAACCGTTTCCACTGGAACTTTATTACTTACGGGGGTTTTAACCATTTTAGCTTTCGCCATACTCCTGGTCAGCCTTCTAACCAACTTGGACTTGGGTATATTTCCTCGATGATTCCCAATTTTATCACTACTGATGGGCGGAGTAACAGGTCACAGAGATGAAATCTTTCTCATACGCCCAGGACCTCTAGGGGTTTGAGAACTGTTCACTGGATTACTCATGGGCTCTTTACAGGGTTCGGAACCATTACGGCTAGGGTTCGACAGATATTTGTGCGGGGAAAAGGGCGGAGCCGAACCCGAATCTCTATGCTTGCTACAGTCATCGGGACTGTCGAACATGCAATGACAGAAGGATGAAAAACCGTTTGACTCTATAAACTGCTCCCATGAGCGACCTGATTTCAACAACTCATGATCAATCAACATTTGAACTAGACCGTGATGGAAAAGACTGTGGCTGACATGTTTAGGCCCCTTCTTTATGGCGTTTGACATCTTAAATAAAATGTGCAGAAGATAGTAATGCAAATTAATGGGAAACCCTATAAAGGCAGCCATCAGATGAAGATGATATACGTATGCCGAAGATAACCGGCCCTCACAGGTCAAATACCTATGAATTAAATCAAGCACTGGACGCCATTCTTTAAGAAAATACTTACGTGCTACTCCAGTCCGAAACGAAACTTCCTGAGTCGGTTTCTTTAACAATCGTCTCCATTCAGTAATGTCCATCTTTTGGTATTTGAACCACTTTTGCCCAGACAGAGACAGACCCGTTGCAGCTGCTATGGATCTTTTGTCAACCTGGAAGCAGAGATCACCAACCTCATCTTGGTAATTAACCAGGGACATGGAAAAGACTCTGGTAACCTCAGGGTTTGAGTCGGAAAACTTCTCGAAGAACGGCATCCATCCCACATTCCTAACCTTTTCTGCGAGCTCAGGGTTCGAGTTTAACAGGGTCATCTCATAGGGTTCAACCCTCACAACAGGAGCCATCACAGGCCGATTACGAATGCGCAACCACACACAAAATACGTTCCACCACTCGGCCAGAGACAGAAGACCAGGTTGTGAGCACTTAGAACGAAGGCTGAGCAACACCAGGTAACGAGCAGGGTTAGCCATGCACGAGCGCAGGTTATACTTCTGCGGGTTTGACATGAGCGAAAGCATCGGCGCTTGGAGTGGTAACACAAATGACGGTCGAAGGCCCTGGAACGCTGATAATATCATGATTTATTCGGAATTAAATGATGAGAAGATCTTCGCTGGACAGAGTATAGGTGCTCCACTGGTGAGTGGCCACGACAGAGGCTACGTACCAAAGCTTTAAACGTGGAGGACAGGCTAAGTACGAGTGTCATAATAGGACTATGAATTCATGATAGATTTGGCTCGTGCCAAAAATCAATCCCGTCGAAACCATAATACATGCATTTCCTATCATATATTCGGCCCATTGATCAAAGGTGGCGAAGAATCATGAACCATGTGATTTGAAGCCGAACGTTTAAATACCACCATATGCAAATTAATATCAATATAAATGATGGTCTGCGAGCTTTAGGATATGGCACACAAGCCATGTATCTAAGCTTCAACGGAGTCACAAGGATCCAACCTTTGATTACCATTATTCAAACTTTGTATGGAAACCATGGTATCATGACCTCATTAATATTTATATCAATGAAATCAACGAAGCTAATATCTAAGGCTTAGGGCAAGATACCAACTAGGATCAACAGCAACAAGTATAAATACCATGAACACTCATGCCTCAATTGTCCTAGTCAAAATTCATCCAAAACAGTAACTCTGAAGTAGTGATTTCATTGATCCAATATAACTTGCAAAAGTTATTCAAAATGTTAAATTTCAACGAATCAGTAGCCTAATGGAAACCACCATATCAATAGCTGAAAACTCATTAAACTTGTCCCTTTTAAAATTTAAACATTTCATCAAACAAAATGGAATTTTGTTTGATGAAATAATGATTTTAGAAGGCTGTTGAGCAGGGGCACAATAGATGGCGACTTGCTGGACGAAACAGTTATCTCTATTCATTTCCCTGAAATCATGCAAGCAAAGAGATTAAATCCTTAATGTAAGCCATTGCATAGAGAACATCATTTTAGCACCTCAAACAGATTCAAATATCTCACGGTTCTAAATATTACCAGAAGATTGCAGATTCATTTATTTGATACAAATCAGATTTCTAGCAAAAATCAGTCTGTAAAGAATAAAACAGTAAATGGTTCAGTCTTAAAAGATAAAACCTCAATACCACAAGCATAGCCCTGCTGCCAGCAGGCGTCCATAGCCTCGACAAGGTTACTTTAAACCCCACAAACTGCCAGTATCCCATCTGCTAGTGAAAAGTCTACAATTCTGGGCAAGATGAATTGTTACCATTATCTTCTTTTTTCTTTTTTTCTTTTTCTTTCTTTTATTAGTCATGAAGGTCATGATTCAGGCTTGATAAACCGGTGGTAATCATGTCAGTCACCAGTCTACATAACAGTAAAATGAACCGGCTCATGATGAGACCTTTCACCCCTCAGAGTTTTATATCCAAAGGTCATTGCCCAGGCTTGGTGACCGGAGACGACAATGCTACTGGATGTAAACTTATGATCCTAAACAGACCGGCTCATCACGAGACCTTCTGTCCTTCAGACGGATTTTTCAGATGTTTCATTCCATCTCGTCCAGAACGTAATTATTGTTAATCCCAACTGAGATTGTCTTAGCAGATAGGGAGGCAAGTCTGTTCCTCTTTACGAGAAGGGATGGCGTAAGAGATTTGATAGATGACTTTACCAAGCACTGCTCTAATCTCTTTGGACTAATTTTTGCAGAAACTAATATAATTAATTAATATTAACATATTTCATAAGTCACTGGTAATATTCTGAATAATGAAAATACCATTCTCTGTTCAAGAAGTAAAATCGAATGACAGCTTTCAAGAAAATAATATCTTTGTGCATGACTTCCAGATAAATTACGGAAAATGAATTTAGTCATCAGTTTGGGGTTCAATGAATCTGTCAGGTTCAACACACAAAAGCAAAATAGCAAATAAAAGGGGGAAAAATACACACAGACCAAAAGCAAAGAAAATAAAATCATTCAAACAAGCACACCACACCAGTGATATATACAAGATGATCCCTTGAGGAGGATCAACAAAAGTATCGCTTGATTAGGTGACCATTTACTGGAAGGTTATCAATGTCACCTTCCAATGTTTGTAACCTGAAAGTACTAGGACCAAGTTTTTCTGTAATAATAATTAGCCCTAGCCACAGGCATTGGAACTTTGTGTGTTTTCCTTTATCTTCGTGTTCCTTATCCCATTTCAATACTAAGTCACCTACTTCCAAATCCCGACCGTTTGACTTCCTGAGGTCAAACCAACGCTTCACAGTCTGCTGGTGTTTTTCAAACTTTTTCCTAGCCATTTCCCTATCTTCTTCCAACTTCTGCAAAGTATTAATTCGATGCTCCATGGCAGAACAAGGTATCTCCTGTACTGACTGGGCAAGCTGTAAAGAGGGCAGGAACAAGTGAGGAGGTAAACTGGCTTCCTTGCCATACACTAGGAAAAATGGAGAATTTCCTATAGCAGCTTTGGGGGTCACCCTATCAGCCCACAAAGCGCTTGACAGAGTAGTATGCCAATCCCTGTGGTGATTAGCCACAGTACGTTTCAGAATCTTAATCAGATTTTTATTAGACGATTCTGCTAACCCATTACCTTGGGGGTAATAATTAGCAGAATACTTTAATTTATTCCTTTTTCTAATGCATACTCAGTCAATTTAACAGAGGAAAAATAAGTTGCATTATCAAAGATTAAAGATTCTGGAATACCGAATATGGTAATAATAAAAGAATCAAGGAAAGATATCACCTGTTCGGAATTGACTACCCTCAACGGGATGGCTTCAACCCATCTAGTGAAGTAGTCTGTGGCTGTCAAAATGTATTTATGTTGTAGTGAAGAGGCTGGTGTGATCGGGCCAACAATATCCAGACCCCATTGCTGAAATGGGACTTCAATGATGACCGGCTGGAGGGGTAATGTTGCCTTTTTCAGTTTGCCTCCTGCTCTTTGACACTCTTGGCACTTCCTGGCAAAAGAATATGCGTCATTGAACAATGTGGGCCAGT
This sequence comes from Pseudotsuga menziesii, assembly GCA_001517045.1. Classification (NCBI taxonomy): domain Eukaryota; kingdom Viridiplantae; phylum Streptophyta; class Pinopsida; order Pinales; family Pinaceae; genus Pseudotsuga; species Pseudotsuga menziesii. Next base: position 671,857 of record LPNX010204274.1, on the reverse strand, counting down.
AGTACCCATCTTTGAGTATCTTATGAGCAGTAGTTTCTCCGATGAAATGTCCTCCAGCTGGTCCTGCATGTAGTTGAGATAACACATCATCAGCTTCATGTTTTTCTAGACAACGAAGGAGAACTCCTTCGAAATTCTTTCTAAACAAAATACTATCAATAAGCTGATAAGGTGTAGATTTTAGTCTTAAAGCTCTCTTATGACGTGGGTCTAAATGTTCAGGGGCGGTCCCATACAATAAGAAGAACTTAATATCGTCATACCAAGAATCAGGAGGAGTAGAGATCGGAAAAACTTCCATTTTAAATAAGGAAGGCTCGCTGAAGAAATGCAGATCTGATTCAGCATTGTCTGCAGAGCCAGCTGCTAACTTGC
>LPNX010204274.1:632541-646328 GCA_001517045.1 Pseudotsuga menziesii | reverse complement strand
ATATATATATGTATGTATGTACATACACACACACACACACACACATATATATATATATATTTCAGTTCTAGGTGTGTTACACTAAGTTCACTTGTTTAGAGGTTTCTCCACTTGGTGCTTTCCTATCCATTTGGATTATTCAACCTTCATTGACTACTTTAGCTTGCTTGATTGAAGATTTTGGTTATGTTGCTAGGAACATGTAGTAATCCAATCCCTCCTACTCTTGGGAAGCTTTAGCACCACATGAGTAGGATAAAGTAGGCCCTAACCTTCTCTCATTGACTTGTTTTTCCCCTCCAAGTCCTTGTATATTTCCTTATTTTTCAATAGTTTATATTAGCCTAGATCAACACATAGTTAAGCGCTTTACATTGCTAAGGGGAGAAACAATTACGAGGCCCCATTCATTGGATTACTTGCACTGTAGTAAAATGGATCATGACCTACCTAATTATTAATGTATGCTACCTTTACTCGGTGGAAAAGAGGGGTTATCTAGGCATGTATTTGCTTTAATTTTTATCTCTTTCTTCCTCAAATATAGTTAATTAGCTTATCTCGGTCAGTTAAAACAAGTTGTTGAATGTTTGAATTGCAAACATAAGTTCATAGGTCAAGTCCATCACTTGGTTTCCTCTATGGATATTGTGGGCATTGTTCAATGCCCTAGTTGTGTTAGGTTTCCAAAATTGCAAATGAATAATTTACCTTAGGTGCCATCTTCAAAATAAAAAGTTCTTGAATGGTTTCTTACTAATTTGAATTCCATTGAAAAAAAGTACTTAATTAACACACCAAAAAAAGGAAAATAAACCAAATTTAGTTTCCATTAATAATTGTTATTAATCATTTCACTTGATATCCCAAAAACCCAATAAATTTCTAACCATAAATTTAATAAATCATTCCACTTATCCCAACTTAACTTAATAAAATATTCCCACCAGAATAATTTAACTTAATTACTCTATAGTAAACTTAAGTAACCTTCCTCTTTTGCCATTTTAGTTTTATTAATTTAACCTTAAAAACCAAGTAATAACTCAACTTTTTTTACACGTGCTCAATCTTAGATCTCTCTTTTATACATGCTCACGCTTAGACCTTAGGCCCATTTTATATAATGTATTACCTCACTCTAACACTTTGGAACACTATAGACACTTTATCTCAATCGCTAGAAGTTAAACAAATCTCCTTTGGCCGTTACAACAAGCTATATATGTAAGTGGCCAATTACAAAGTGAAAAAAAATTCCTCCAAAGTTTCTTGCATTTATGTAGACAATATATTTTATGTTTACTTATTTTTTTTTTTAACTCAACCAATTGAATTTCATTTATTTTAAGTTATTTATTTTCTATTAGATTCATTGTTATGTTTTTTCTATTAGATTCATTGTATTGTATTTATTTTCGCCTGGATATTTGGGGCTGGTTCTGTGATTTGAGATCACTTTATGATGACTTTTCAGTTTATGAAGATCATATTGATTATAGTGTTTTGTTTTATGAAAGTAGTATGTTTTGATTTTGCTCTGATATGTATAGTTGAAACTATGAAATGATGATAAGGTTTTTGTCTTTGATGACTACTCTGAAATTGTTTTGGACTCGTTTTATTTCAGTTGTAAAAGCTCATGCTTTGAAGTTTTTTTGATAATTTTGGTGACTAAAGATAATTTTGATCCATTTTTTTTATGTAAAAAGCTTATGCTTTGTATTTGGATACTATAGTGATAATGGACAGTTGATCCATCAATGTAAATAATTTCTGTGGAAAAAATAAGATTCACAATAGTAAACTAAAACTTTAATGGTTTACTTCTAATCTTAGTAGTTTTTCAAATTGAAATAACTTTATTCAGAAAAGGAAATGTTAAACAAATATCCTTTACCATTACAACAAACCACCATATATATGTGTGGCCAATTGTCCTTATGAAAAGAAATGCTTCTTAAATTTCTTCATTTACATTTAACTATTCAAAATACAATAAATATAATCATATAAATTTAACTTTTTTTTTATAATCCTCAAATAATTGATTTTCATTTTATTATAAGTTTAGTATTGAACTCATTTCATTCTAAATATTGCAATATTTCTCAATTGAGAATTTTATTTATTGCTTTTAACTTTCGTATTTTTTTTTTCAATTTTATAAACCATAACAACTGTGAAAGTTCAAAAATATTAAAAATATTTTAATCTTTAACTTATAACACTTTCATTAAACTCTAAATTTAAAAAAAAAATTAATGTTTATCCATTTTCTCAATAAATTAACATAACGTCATAAAAAACATAACTTTGTATTACATGTTTTTATTATAACAATTCACAACCATTTTATTTTATCATCATTATTTACATTAATACTCCAAAGAAATCTTAACATTTTGTTTTAAAATTATGGTTATTCCTTCACTCTACTTTAGTTTTTTTTTTACATAATATATACAATTGATATATTCCATATAATCGATTCCATAGATTTAATTGTTTAAACCATCGTTATTATCTTTAATGCCTTTCGTAAAGAAGAGATTCCGTAAATGTGTTTATCTTCAAACCATCATTTTATCTTTTCTAAATTAGTTTGATAATTGGTAATCCGCATGACAAACACATCTATAGTTTTTTTTCAGAGGAAAAAATACCAGTCTTTGTTATTCAAAGGAATCAAAATACATCATTTACATATACCATCTTTATGACTGAGAGCAATATAGCAAACCAGAACATCACATAGACAGATGTAACAAGTCTGTCTACTGTCATCCAGAATAAAGAAAAAAAGTAAGATCATAGATTACTTTTCTCATAATCCCTGATAAATCAGGTCAGAATATGCTGAGTAAGATCGAAGATGATCGTCAAACAGACATTTCTGAGCAAGACATGTTGGCTAAAAGGTCTCATACATAACAGACAAAGATGGTCAATCAAATGCTGAAAGTCAAAAGCTGAAAAACATGAGACTCAGCAACACTAAAAAAGAACAAATTGGCCATGATTTATGACCATTCCATCCAAAATTCAGAGAAGGTTCCATATCCCATATCCAATTTCAGGGCCTGTTTAGAGGCCATCTACCAGCGAGTTATGCTCACGAAATATGTGTTTGAAAATCACCGGAGGGGCCATTTGAAGCATATTTCTTATATCATCACACCAATGCATCAGTGAAGGAACATCAAGCGCAGAAAGTCTATTGAGCCAAGATATAATAACCATAGAGTCACCAAAAATCAAATGCATGGAAAGAGCCATCATCAAACTCACTCTAAGAACTGCCCAAAGAGCCAATAATTCCACTCTAGTGTTCATGCTGCAACCACATCCCATAGAGAAACTGAAGAAATGAGTATCATTTAGATAGATCACAAAACCTGAGCCACCTATATTCTCTGCAGCAGCCCCATCGAAAAATCCACAAGGATAGGCCTTCAGAGGTTTTGAACCAATATTCTGAATTTTTTGAATTTTTATTGGAGCTGGGTATGAATTTAAAAAACCTTCAACCCTGGAAATAAGAGCAGAGAAAGCAGGTTTCCTATTTTCAAAAAGATAGTTATTCTGAAGAAGCCAGATACCCTAGAAGATAAATAGTGGCAGATATCTAAAAGGAGCTGAACACGCAAAGGAGTTAAACCACTAAACCAGAAAGGATGGGACAATATTGTAGAAAGGAAAGGAGAACCCATACTTAGCCGCGAAATGTGAGAGAATAAACACAGTGAAGCGGCATACCAAAAAGAGATGATAAATATCCTCTACATTCCTTTCACACAGAACACAACGACTCGGGCCTTGGAACCCTATATTCTGAAGCTGATCCCAAGTTAAAATCCGGCCTCTAGCCAATAGCCATGTAAATCATCCTATTTTTAGAGGTATATTTTGAGTCCACAGGAAATCCAGAACAGGTTCTTGAATCTCTGAACAACTGACAGAGAAAATAGAATCGTAGCCTTTTGCAGCACTTAAAGGGCCCACATAATTATTATGTGACCAGAGAAGAGAATCACATTGATCAGATAGACGGATTCTGCCAAATTCTAGCCCCCTGATAAAATTATCCCAAAGAGTTTTCCATTCACCATAAAGATCAAGCTCCTCAGCCGTGAACCAGTAGCCCGAAGCAGAGGAAGTATGATTCCTAGCTTGGGCTAGTAAGCAAATCCTATAGTCTTCCAAGTAATCTCTCAAGTCTCTCGGCAAAATAAAAGAGGAGCCCATACCAACCACAGGATCCGCACCCAAACGGATAGCAGAGCCATTGCCAACATGCCAGAGAAGCCCTTTACCAATCCACGGTAAGGTTGAGAGGAAACCTCTCCAAATTATCGAGGCATTCCAAATTTTGAAGCTTTTTTCCCTAAACCAAGAATGCAAAGGCATGTTTTTCATATATTTAACAGAGATGAGATGATGCCAGATTCCATTGCTGTTAAGAGCAAGCCAAAAAAATTTCATTCTCAAAGATAGACTGAAGCTGGGCAGGTGCTTTATTCCCCAGCCACCAAGAGAAGTAGGATGCGCCAAAAGATGCCAGTCTGCAAGATGGAATTTTTCAATCTTTGATGAAGAGCCCCATAGAAAAGAAAATATCAGCTTTCTGAGCTTGTCTATGATTGAGGAGGGAATCGAAACAAGAGCCAACCAGAAAACAGGTAGACTCGACAGAACAAATCGAATGAGGACTATACGTCCACCAATAGACAGGAGCCGGTTTTTCCAATGGGAGATTCTCTTCTCAAATTTAGAAACAATACAGTACCAATCCTTTACCAGATAACCCTAAGGCTTGAGGAAGTATCCAAGATAATCGAATCCCTTATTAAGATGATCAAATTTGTAAGGAAGGAGACCAATAATACTTCGGAGAAGGGCCTCATCCAAATCATTATGAAGAAAACAGGATTTTTTCATATTTATACACATACCGAAGACCTCACAAAATGTATCAAGGATGATTTTGAAAGCCATCCATTCCTCAAAAGAACCCAGACCAAATAAGATCACATCATCTACAAAAATTAAATGAGTGAGGAAAATTTTAGACGAAATCTTGATCCCTTTAATTTTACCATTCCTTTTGGCATCTTCGATCAAAAAGCTAAGACCTTCTATAACCAGGATGAACAACAAGGGAGACAATGGACAGCCCTTCCTGATTCCACGAGAGGCCGGAAAAAAGGTAGTAGGAGAACCATTTACGAGGACAACAAAGTTAGCAGAAGAGATATAGCCCAAAATCCAATTCACCCCAACAAGAGGAACCCCGATTTGTATAAGAATAAGACGGATAAAGGTCCAACTAACCCGGTCAAAAGCTTTTGACAAGTCCAACTTAAGGATGAGAGAACATCTCTTGTTTGTTTTGACAATATGTAATACTTCCTGCGTTATGGCTATGGGCTCAAGGATCTGGCGATTCTTTAGAAAGTTGAATTGCTGAGGAGAAATGGAAGCATCTAAGAAGGGTTTAAGTCTGAGGGCCGCAATTTTAGAGATCCGCTTAAAGCAAAGATTACAGAGAGAAATGGGGCGAAAGTAAGCAAAGGAGACAGGTAGATCAACTTTTGGAATGAGAGCTAAAAAGTGGAGTTAAGGGTGGGAGTCACTCAGCCCAAGATCCTAGAAGTTTCCACCATATTGACAAGGAGAGGTCCCAGAAGATCAAAAAAGTTCAAGTAGAACTTGATAGGCTAGCCATCCAGGCCTGGCGCCTTATCTCTTTTAAACGTTTTAAGGGCCCTCTCTACTTCCGTAATAGTGACAGGTCTAGTGAAGGCCACATTCTCCCCAGCACTGATATAGGAGGGAAAAAGGTGAATAACTTTAAGCTGGGCAGTAAGGTTTGTCAAGTGATCATCATCAAATATATTCTTGAAGTAACGAATCCCTAGGGATTTGATACTATGATCATCCGAAACCCAAGTACCCATTTCATCTTGCAAACTCCAGATAGCATTATGATTTTTCCAAGCCAATGCCACCGCATGAAAATACTTAGTATTAGCATCCCCATTTAGAGCCCAGGTAACCCTACTTTGAAGTCTTGCTGAGTATAGCTCATGATCTAACAAATTTTGGAGATCGGTTTTGAGGGAATTCAATCTCAATTGTTGTCCTTCATTTAAAATAGCAGATTGAGAAGAAAAAAGAAGAGAACTAATTTCCTCTTCCAAGAAAACCGACTTATCCTTCATCTTTAGAGCTTCAACTTTAGTCCATGATTTGACTTTTTCTTTTAGGACGCGAAGTTTATATGAGAGTTCATACAGAGCATCCATCGAATTATCCGAACGAATAAGTGGCCATTTGGTTCGAATCATCTGGATAAAATCCTCATTGTCTAACCATGATTGATTAAACTTAAAAGGATAAGCACAAGGGTTCTGATGATCCAACCAATCAAATAATACAGGGAAGTGATCAGAAATCCCACATCTATGACCCCATAACCGATACCTGGGGAGAGAGCTAATAAGCTGATCCGATAACAAGAAACGATCAAGCCTTTTTGAAATACCATATTCCCCTATCCTACCATTCCTCCAAGTAGGGCCCGCACAAGAGGAGGCCACATCCACTAAATGATGATCAGAGAAAAGCTTGGAGAAAAAAGGTCCCAAGGGATCAAGTTGTGCTCTAGAGCCCCAAATCTCTGAGGCATTCAGAGTTAAGTTCAAATCACCAGCCAAGATAAGATTTGCCAACGAGAGAAGACCACCAGAAGCCACAGCACTCCAGAAAGAATCACGATTAAGGTAAGGGCCGTAGCAATTTAGAATAGATAGCTCGAAAGAAGAGCCACGAATCGAAGCTTTAAGCAAGATACCAGCAATAGTATGGAAATCTTTACATTTGAGGAGTTTTGGGTTCCATCCAGAGAGAATTCCCCCTGAAAGACCTTTAGAACTAAGGGCACAAAACTCCCATCCCGGAAAGAGCTTAGAGAAGGCAAATAATGCAAGGTAAGAACTAGTCATTGTCTCTTGAAGGAGAACGACATCAGGTGAGAGTGAAACAATCAGATGACGAAGGATTTTTTGCTTGGCTAAGCCCCCCAAACCATGAACATTCAGGGTGAGAATACGCATTAGGAATCAATCTGTTGAGGGGTCGAAGCTCTAAGGACCCTTTGAGGTGGAGAGGAAGGCTTACATGCCGCTACTTTAAGTCTTGTAGATAAGGGTGTATAAGGGGCCAGGACGAGGTCCACAGCATCAAGAGGAGATTTATTTTTTGTTCTTCCTCCTTATAGTAACATTCTCAAAATGGATGGAGTCGAGCGGAAGAACCGAGGGGAAAAGTGGTGTCTTATCAGAAAAAATACTCAGAGACTTTTGTAAAGAGGGGTCGGCAAAGGATGGAGAGGTGACAGGGCTATGAGGAGGAGAACCCAAGGGCGAAGGACCAGAGGTGACGAGAGGAGGGAAGTCTACATCAGTGAAAAGAGGAGAGGGGGAAACATTTTTCGGAGGAAGAGTTTGTAAAGGAGAAGAACGCGGTGAAGTAACCATGAGGTGTGCTGCATCAGAATCCCGAGAAGGAGAGCCCTGAAGAGCCACAAGAGATGTAGGAGGATGGGAAAATGTGTGAGAAGGAGGTTCTAAGGACGAAGGGGGAAGCTTAGAAAGCGGGACATTGAAACCATGTGAAAGGAAACAGGAATGAGGAGTTGAACTGTCCAGAGATTGAGGAGCGGCTGAGGACTTAGGAGTAACTCGACTAACATCCACAGAGTCCAACATAGCTAAATCAAGGTCTGAAGCATCTTCAAAAAGGGAACATGCGTTATTTAGAAGTCTAATAGAGGGGGCTGGAGGAACCGATGACAAACATACCTGAGTATTCCTTTGATCTGGAGAGATGGTAAGAAGAGCCGCAGAAGGAGATCGTTGTTTCGGGGAAGCAGAACCATTACGAAAAGACGGACAGGCACGTCGCAAATGGCCCGTTTCCCGGAAGCAACTGCACCTAAAAGGGATGCCTTGATAGTCCAGACGTTGAATGAACAGGCGTTCCCGACAGAGTATCTCAATTTCTACTGGTAACCCTTTCGAAATGTCCATCTTGACTAAGATTTTGGCCATCCTCTTATCGAAAGAGTTCATAAAATCATCATCAAGCGCCACAAAGCGACCTATTGTGTTTCCAACTCCCTCCAATAGGGGACAATTCCAAAGCGGGAATGGAAGCCCCGGTAGAAGAGCCCACAGATGTCGTTTCTGAACTCTTTCACACGCAGGATCGAAATTAACATGCCAACAGTCCAATACCAGAGACCCTTTACCCACTCTCCAAAGGCAATTTAAAACCTCTGTAGCATGAGCATCCTCTAAGAAGACAAAAACTATCCAACCCCGTACCAGAAGGCTGATAGCTGGAACGTAGGAAAAGAAGGGCTTCCAATGTTCGGTGACCCAAGCAAACCAGTCTTTTTTGTCCATCAAAACATATTCCAATATACCTATAAGCGCATGGAAACACAACGATTCCACCCTGTCCAAATATATATCACGACCCACCACATAGCGCAATTTCCCTTCCAAGATTTTATGGGCCTTACCCTTTCTACGACGACGAAAGCGTGCAGAAACGTGGTCATCCGGTGGGTCGGGATACCCATCATGGGTCTCCGACATAAGGATAGAAAGGAGATCTCCAAAAATGACTCATCGGTCAACAAGATGCCAACAAAACCGAAGAACGTGACAGGAATAAACCGCATGCGCCACAGTAAACCCGAAATCAAACCCTAGTTAGGGTAGAAACAATGGAGAACAGCAGGGTTAAAGAGAATCAAACCCACAAACCCTGAAAATGACAACCACCTTCGGACAGAGAAACGGCGTGGACGTGGGGGACAAGGACAGACAAACCCTCAAAAAACCAGGAGAAGGAGAATCTTCTAGAGATAGGGAAAAATAATCATCACGAACGACTCTAGAAAAAAGGTGACGGAATCTACAAATTCACATCCCATCCAAAGGGCAGAAAGCATGGCCAAGCCAAAACCGAATTCTATGTACAGTTCCCACTTATTTTAGACTGGTTGGTACTAGTCCTCAACACATGAGGATGGACTCCAGTCGTCGGTAGCGGCTCATAGAGAAGGACATGCTAAGCCAACAAACCCAAGAAGAAGAGCAAAGGGAGACAAAGATTGTAGACCCAACATACGAGGAACCAGACAACAGAAAGAAAAACCAAAAGAGTCGTTTCATGGAACGGACTGTTACCTAAGGGAAAGCATTGGAAGAATCCAGCGCCACGGCCAAGGGGAGCAGGAAGCGCGGCCTAGAGGCACCGCCATCCTGTAACCTGCAAATCCCAAACCCTCGTTCCCTTCGACCACAATCATTCATTTGGTTATCACTGCTCAACAATTGTGGAACTAGGTGGAATTCAAAATATTGGATATGTTTTTTATCAAGAGACACATCTATAGTTATCGATGCATTGCCATTCATAATTTTATAATAATGTGTATCATCTATTAAAATCACAACATATAATCTAAATATTATGTAATCAAATTATAATATAAAAAATGTTTTGAAGAAATATAATATAAAAATGATTTAAGAATTTATATAAATATTTAAAACGTTGATATGTCTAGTAATTGCAATTCAAATTTAAGTTAAAAAGTTTTTGTAAAAGGTAAACATCTAAAATGTTAATCTTCAATTTTAGAATCTTAATCTTTAATTATGTGCAATCAACTAACAACATAAAATATATGATTTAATTATGTGAAATATAAAAATAATAAAAAATTCAAAAAGTATTTGGTATGGGCACAATATTTATGTCCATTTGTACATATATTTCTATAATTTTTTTAGCTAATATTTATAGCAATAAATAAGTTGTTAATTTTGTTTTAAGTTAACTAATTTTTTCTTAAAGTTTTATATAGAAAATTAAATAAAAATTTAAATAAATTAAAATTTTAGAAATATTCTTTTTTTTCATTTGCAGGGTTATAAAATTGTCTAAAACAAATTTCTAAAACAAAACTATATACCAATTTTTTTGCTTAACCAAAATCCCAACTTCCTTCACATTTTTAACAAAATTTTATTCAAAATATTTTTTTTCATGGATTAAATAAAACAGTCAAAATATAATCATAATATCTACCATATAAAAAAATTTTAGAATCTTAATCTTTAATTATGTGCAATCAACTAACAACATAAAATATATGATTTAATTATGTGAAATATAAAAATAATAAAAAATTCAAAAAGTATTTGGTATGGGCACAATATTTATGTCCATTTGTACATATATTTCTATAATTTTTTTAGCTAATATTTATAGCAATAAATAAGTTGTTAATTTTGTTTTAAATTAACTAATTTTTTCTTAAAGTTTTATATAGAAAATTAAATAAAAATTTCAATAAATTAAAATTTTAGAAATATTCTTTTTTTTCATTTGCAGGGTTATAAAATTGTCTAAAACAAATTTCTAAAACAAAACTATATACCAATTTTTTTGCTTAACCAAAATCCCAACTTCCTTCACATTTTTAACAAAATTTTATTCAAAATATTTTTTTTCATGGATTAAATAAAACAGTCAAAATATAATCATAATATCTACCATATAAAAAAATTAAAATATTCATCACTACATTTTTCCAGAGTCACAATTCATTTTATTAAATTAAACCACCTTGTTTAGAGAGACCATATAGACATTACATACATCTCGTTCATCAAATTGTAACTGCTATACCCCATAGGCCTTTTAAACCTTGCTTAAACTACAATATAAAAGAACAAATTATCAAACTTTTTTATATGTCATATACTGAAAACCTTTAAAGATATGTGACAATACTTAATGTTCAGCCTATTCAACTTTTTGAAGATTCCCTTTTGGTAATTAATTGGTTTTTGGAGATTCCTTTTAGTGATTGGTTAGTATAAATGGAAGAAGTCTCTTAAAAAAAAATCATATTAAAGCCTTGTTTTCGAAGATATCCTAAGATATATAGGACTCTTTAGGTTTATAACCTATTACACGTGACTCTCAATTACACGTGACAGATGGTATGTGAAGAGTTTGAGAAGGCAAAGAGAATTCAGTCATTGTGCATGATCCAAGTCTTCTTACAGATTGACTACGGTTTCCAGATGACTACAGTAAAGCTTTCAAAGGCATTCCTAGAAAAAAGAAACAGAAAACTGCTTAAACTACAGTGCAAGAGAAACAAGTTATAAAACTTCAGTATACAGGTCATATACTGAAAACCTTAAAACATATGTGGCAAAACCATCAGAAAACTGCTGAAACTGATATCAAATTCAGACTAATAATGGAGTACGGTAACATTGTATTCAACAACTGCATTGCCGGTATTTAGCTCGAAGGAATGGGTGCGAGCGAGTGCGTAGCCTCGAGCCAACCGAAATAATCCGCTCCCTCCCACGATGGGCATTTCTCTGACCTGTTCGAGGGCCGCATTCTTTCCGATCATAGCAAGGGTACTGCCGTTGTACTTACCGCTCTCGAAAACAAAGGTGGAGGCCATCAGTAGATGGAATTTCTCTTGGCTCGACGAAACGTAGATACCCTGCGCTCTGCCCACCATTTTGGAGGTCGCTTCCGGCCCTTCGGTAAGCCAGTCGTCCATCACCATTACAGTGCCGAACAGAGTAGCGGAAGAGTTGGTGGTAGGAGCCGAGGCCACCTTCACGGCCGTCACATTTTTCCCGGACACTATGTCATGGAAATAGAAGTGCAGGTGGCTTATCTTCTCCCGCCCTAATTTCTCCTTTGCCTCCGCCTCAACTATGTGCAAGCAAAACAACAGCAGCAGCAGAGCGGCCACTGTAACTGTTGCTTCCGAATAATTAATCTTGTTTGCCATCTCTCAAAATGGAAGGCCTCAATGGAGAGCAGGAAATGTGCGGACCGCGGTGAATCGGTGATGAAAGTTCGAGTTGTAGCTGGTTTATAATGCAGAAACCCACTTCTTGAATCTTGGATTCTTGGAAAGACCGTCATAGACTTTAACATCTTTCGTACGGGTATCGTAATTTCCTATTGTAAGGACACCGCCTCACCAATGGGATCCTACCGCGCGTCCTTGCCCAACGTACAATTACATGAAGGGTTGGATTGTGGAAATTGATACACTTGTCAAATTAAAGTAAAACTGTGTAAGCTAAACAGTTTTATATGTTTTTGGTAGATATACATGGTTGAAATTGTATTTGTTAAAATTGTGTAATTGGTGGTTCCATTGAAATATAAAACATGACAGGGTTGAGGGTTGGAATTTTACATGTATTGGCAGATATACATTGTTGAAATTGTAAAATGGGTAGTTTTATTAAGATATAAAACAGGACAGGTTTGAGGGTTGGAATTTAACATATATTGTTGAAATTGTATAAATAATTATTTATTAAAATTATATAATTGGTTATTTATTGAAAATATTAAGTACAACAAAGATGAATGTTGAAATTTGATGGGTAATCTTTTTTTTTCATATAGAAATATGTATGGGAAACCAGCAATACTTCCCCACATTAGTGGAGACCATCCTCGCATAAGGCGTAACCCCAAAGAACTCAAGGCTCGAACGCGTGAACTCTCCCCGAACCAAGAAAGTGTGCCCACGTCTTACCAATTAAGCTAACCCTTGGGGCTAAATTTGATAGGTAATCTATACAATTAGACATGACAATGTTGGTATCCGATGGACAATGATAAAGCAATTTGACTATAACTAGCAATTGTACCTAGGGGTGCAATAAAAGAACGCCGTGTTGCAAGTTAAGCAAGGAGATGTAGACATATACAACAAGGGAGACAATTTGAAGTTTAGATACAATAATTTAAAGACATTATATTCCTCACATAATTGACCATTACATTATCCGCATTTCGAAAGTGATCATGAAAATTATTCTTCTCTAATCCAAATGACAATGGATTGTTAGTTTTTGTAGTTCTTATGTTACAATCAAGCAATAAAACTATGGATCTATCTACTAAATAAATAAAAATATTTCAACTTTATAAAGAGAAACAATAAATAATTTATTTATACATTCCTACATACCTACTTTACATACGATGCAAGAAAGGAGATGTATAAAAATATGTTATAGAGAATGGAATACAACAGTTAGGTTAGGCCCGTGGTGTGGAATCTATTCTATAATCACATATTTTACCATCCTAACCAATGGTATTTGTTTATTGGGCTCATTAAATATATAATAATTATAATATAGTTTTCCTATTACTAATATAGGTCATTCAATTACTCATTACAGATTCATCAATCCATAAATACATTTCAAAAAATTTCAATGAATGATAGGTAAATTATTTCACACATATTTATGTTGAGGCTTAAATTAGATTTAGTTGCAGAAAATTCAAAGAACATACCTATGGGATTAGATTGTAGCTAAATTAAACGTTAAATTATGCTCTTTGTTTTTTCTTTTATCTTTTCAACACAATTACATTATCTCACGAAAAGAGAAGAATATTAAGGAATGTATATATTCGTAAATTGAACATCTATATTCGTAAATTAATTGTTTTTCTTTTTTTTTAAATGTTTAAAAAAAGTATTAAGTAGTCTTAAGGTTTGCAAAATTAATTGTTTTCATTTGTTATAATTTTTTTAATTCATTAAAAAACATAAAAAACAAAATCAATGTAAATTTAATATAAAAATAATAATTTAAAATTTTAGTTTAATTTTAGGAGTTAGAAGAATT
>LPNX010204274.1:595655-631493 GCA_001517045.1 Pseudotsuga menziesii | reverse complement strand
TGTAAAACATATGTTTTTTAAATATAAAACGATATCAAGATAATAAAATTAATATAAAACATATATATTACACAATAATAATATAAAACAATATTAATATAACGGATATACTTTATGCCTTTATCAATGGTTCTCGACGCCACAAATTTGAGCCTGCGATCCTCCATGTCGTGATGCCAATTTATGAAAGTGCAAAAATCAATGCAAATATTTTTTAAGTGCAAAAAAATTGAAATTTAAGATTTGATTAGCTAACACTTAAATCAAGCCATGAACATTTTCATGGTTTAGTAAGGTTATTTTGTGTTGTCATTTAAATCATCCTTCAATAGTAAACACTAAAGTCAGTTTCAATTCTTCAATACATGTTTATACCAATAAAATGTGAGTGTGTAAAACTAGATCAGTTTAGGTCAGAACTGAAACATATATATCTATATATATGGATTTCAAATACTTTTAAAGCTATCAACCATATCAAAATAATATACCTACACAGCTTCATGTGAGTCGAACCAAAAGTATTGTCCACATTATTGTGTATGAGCCTACCATGCAATTGTATTAATATGATGAGTTACCGCGTTGAGAATTAAGCGTAGACTAAGTTTCTAAAATAAAAGCATGAAGCACAAGAAAAGTAAGAGTTTGTCTGGCACCAAGGGGTCTGTCGTACATAAAACATTTTTGCATCTGACCGTATAGGGTCGGTAGTATTGTGGTACCTTAAGGCCTGACCCTTCCTTCCAATGTAAAAGTCCAGGTCTGTGAGCAAGCAAGTATAGAAAGGGTTTTTAATACACCACGCTATGTTGTTGGTTGGTGGTTGTAGGTCAATCGCATTGAAGTACTAAAGTAGGATAAAGCTCATAACCAAGGGTCCCTGAAAAGTGTCAATGTTTATGTTTCATACTGTTAAAATGGAAGCATAGTTTCATAAGGCCGTCCACATAACCCCTTCACATGTCAAACAACTGCTAAGTAGCTTCTGGATTCTCTCAATTGCCATGAAATATTCGTAATGACTTGTTAAACACTTTGGAATCCATTAACTCCAATATAGGATTTCACAACTACAAAAATGTTACATATATTTGAAATTAATTAAATCCCTGCACTAGTTGAATGGAAAAATTGTAACGTTGACGATGGAGGATTGTCTTTATTGCTGACCACCTCATCAAGGTATACATGTGGCAGAATACTTTGTAGCGGCATAGCAGTGCCCAGTGAAAACCTCATCGTCAAGCACAAAGACAACCATCATTCTTTTCATGGTGTCACTTAGATGACCATCATTCTTTTCATGCAAGAAAACACATGTTAATATCTTGTTTTCATGCATATCCGGTTGTTTTCATGCATATTCGGTTATCCGACCCAAATAAAATTTTCTTAAACAAGCAGCATCTATTGTTGGTTGAATGGAAAACAGAGAATGAAATGAATAGCTTTACAAGCATCTAAGCATCCATTGAACTCAGAGAGCTTACTTGGATAGAGCTTACTTGGACAATATAATAGTTACAAATGCAGAAGTAGTTTAGAAACTTGTTTGCATATTTCCTCATTGAAAAATATAATGGGACAGATGTATTATTACCATAAAAACTTGTTTGCATATTAGGTCTACTTGCAGAGTAGGCTATGGGAGGCCAGACTTCTTAATCTCTAAGATCTCTTGGCAACCACTCACAGAGAACGAGATGAAGCACAAGAGAAGCTGTCGAAACTTGAGAAGAGTCTGGCAGAATATTGCAATTATATGCCATGCAACTAATGCATAGCAACACGACATGTCTAACGGTCATTACAACTTGGTCCTAGAGGATTTGTCTTAATTGGGTTTCCATTGCAAAATATTAGTGGATCTCTTACTTGATACCGGTTCACCATATTCCCGTTTTTCATATTCGAGTGGAAAGGAGGCTCACATGCAAATCTCATCTCTTATGTCAAGTAGATTTATGAACAATAGCAGTGCAGGTAAACAAATTTAAAACAAGGCCAACTTGTTATTATATGGTTTTGAGATTAAATTAAACTATTGTCCTAAGCTTTGGAAAGCCTTCTTATTTTGGCAATCACTTTTCATTTGGCTAGCTCTAACATCGTGACAACCAGTCGAACAGACATCCTGACAACAATTTGAACTGCATTCTCTGACAACCTTGTACATCAGACAACCTGACATCCTGACAACAATTCGAACTGCATGCTCTGACAAACCTGTACATCTGACAACATTGAACACCTCCAACAAGCAATGTAGTGGCCTTCTCTTGCCACTTGCAAGGCCATGCAAAGGGGTGGATCATGCATGCGATCACTCGGTCTTGCCACTTGCAAGTTGCAAGGCCATGCAAAGGCTCATGGATGCGGTCCCAAGGGAAGAGAAAAGCATGGAGCACTGGTATGATTTCATATGTGATTTTGAATTTAACAGTGTAAATTTGGCTTAAGAGTCAGCAATATGTTTCCTGCAACTCCATTGCATTTGTGGCATTTTAGGTTCTAGAGTGCTAATTTTCAACCACATCCCTGAAATTTTGAGCTGTGAGCGGGCTCTCCACATTCCACGTTGCTTCTGTTCAGCTTAGATCTATCAGATTCCACGAGTTTTCATTGATTTAGTCAAGGTTTTGACGTTACAGAAGGATCGACGCTCTAAGTTTCACACTTTGAAGCCATGGTAGGGAATTCGTAAAACTCTTCACCTATAGAGATTTTATAATTTCAAATGCAATAGTTATATATTCCAAATATCACTTATAGAATTCTAACCGCTCTGTATAGCGTCTCTTCAATTCTGTATGTAAGATGGTTTCATGCGAGTAGTACTTAAAAAATGTTGTTTTTCTTGCAACCTGTAATTAAATCTGGGTAGAAATTGCAATGTTACTTTAAGGTAACAAGTATTATAATGAGAGCCCAAAGACATTACTGTGTTTCATTAATGTGACATCTTGAGTGATCTTTCAGAACCTCGGGAGAAGGAGAAACCAGATTTACAACCAATTGTCATGCCTTGCAAATTTATCACGGCGGACAGAGAGTTGTCTTCCGTGAGCACTACTCCAGAGCAACAAATTAATCCTCATAACCTTCCTATGACATTTGCGCAAAATGCATTTTTGCCTTTGAAGGATGTAACACACATGTTGCCCTCTTCCCCAAAGTCAGATGATAAATATGATCTAATACATCTCGTTTCATCACATCATCAGCAGGTTCTGTATACCTCAGCCATTAATAAATATTTCAGGGGATGTATTCCAAAATCGAGGATATTGAGAGCAATATTCGTGATCAGGGAGGCCAAATTGATGGTAGGAGGGTCGATTTGGACAAGATTTTGAGCATGAACAACATGCTTTAACTCTCTTACTACTTAACAGGGTTGGATTAACCTGTATTATGGAAAATCTTGTAGCTTTAACAAAGACATATTAGATTGTATTCAACATATCCCTTATTCTACTTTTGAGCATGAACAGATGCAGTCATTGCCAACCTTCCCAATATGTTGAGGCGAAGGATATGGATGAAGACTTTATTTTTCAGTCAGCTCAGGGTTCTTCAGGACATTGTTAACGGTGAAGGCCTTCTTTTACGATGTATTTAGTCTATGTCGTTTAAGAGTCTATTTTTGTTATGTATTCGTGTTCTAATATATAAAAAACACTAAACCCATTGACCAGTTGACATTTGCGCAAAATGCATTTTTGCCTTTGAAGGATGTAACAAACATGTTTCCCTCTTCCCCAAAGTCAGATGATAAATATGATCTAATACATCTCGTTTCATCACATCATCAGCAGGTTCTGTATACCTCAGCCATTAATAAAGATTCCAGGGGATGTATTCCAAAATCGAGGATATTGAGATCAATATTCGTGATCAGGGAGGCCAAATTGATGGTAGGAGGGTCGATTTGGACAAGATTTTGAGCATGAACAACATGCTTTAACTCTCTTACTACTTAATAGGGTTGGATTAACCTGTATTATGGAAAATCCTGTAGGTTTAACAAAGAGGTATTAGATTGTATTCAACATATCCCTTATTCTACTTTTGAGCATGAACAGATGCAGTCATTGCCAACCTTCCCAATATGTTGAGGCGAAGGATATGGATGAAGACTTTATTTTCCAGTCAGTTCAGGGTTCTTCGGGACATTGTTAGCGGTGAAGGCCTTCTTTTACGATGTATTTAGTCTATGTCGTTTAAGAGTCTATTTTTGTTATGTATTCGTGTGCTAATATATAAAAAACACTAAACCCATTGACCAGTTCTCCAACATCACTTTCTCCTCAGTCTCTGGATGCTGCTGAGCTTCCTCCCACAAATTGAGAAAAAAGCTACAGAAATCATCAAAGCTCATATGATCCGTAGAACCCATCACTATTTTCATATTATCATCAGTCATATACTGAATTCCAAGCTTTTCCAATAAGCCTTGTATATCCTCTGGAGTAACCATGCCATCACCATTGATGTCCAATGTATTGAACATTCGAGAGAGGTCCCATGTATGAACGAAAGCTGTGTATCTTTTGTTTACAAAATCGTTGCCGGTTTCATCGATCGACATACCTCCCGTTGATGGGTATGCTCCAATAGCCCTTATAATATCTGAGCCTTTTGGATGGAAAAGGTGAGGAAACCTAGTTTTCATCATCTCAAAAATCCAAACAAAAACATCAAATTTGTAGAAGCTATAAAAAAAACTGGACCCAACTGAGGGCCATGGATAGAATAGTGCTCCATACATAGGAATGGCACAAACATTTGAAACTGCATGGTTTCTGATTATAAGATCAGACACCATCTTTGATATATGAGATCGGTGATAATTCTTGCAACATTAAACTTAATTCTTGCAAGTAGAAAACCTAATTCTTGCAACTAATTAGCAGAGGGGGGTCGATATTTCTTGGGCATTCTGGAATGATGGTAGCTAAGAAAACCTGCGATTTCTATTAAGAAGCCTTTGATTTCCTGCAGTGAGTTGCTATGAAGCTGATCAGAAGCAAGCATGGAAATTCATATTGAGATGTCTGCATTAAGTTACTCTGAAACTCACCAGAAACAAACAACTGACTACCCATGTCAGAAGAATCAACAATAAAGAAGAAAGAAGCGGCTAGATTCCTTTGTCCAGGTTGCGCAAACACTGCAGCAACTGCAATGGAAGAAGCATCAACATGGAAATGAAACAACTGGTTCCAGTCTGGTCATTGCTCTGCCTCACCTCAAGGTCGGCCTCAAGTGGCTCTGTTAGATGGGTAGGCATGGCTGCTAGGGTGCACCTGAGAATGGAAGGCGACCTGGTGTTGCTGCTGCGGTTCGTTCCATTCGATGAAACTTCATTGCTACTCCTGCCTTAAAAGAGGTAAGCGTTTGCAGATGCTAATGAAGGGCCATTTGATTTCAATTCCTATGAAAGCATGAAAGGCGGTGAGGCGGTGGACTGTTCATGAAAGGCGGTGAGACAGTGGGCTGTATAATGACGATGGACTGTGTGCACCTAACCTTATCGTTGATCAACGATCGAGATTACTCCAATCGTCAGACGTTTTCATCTGACGGATGAAGGAAAAAAACACAATAACTGAGGGGAGTCGACTCCCATTTGGTAAACGCCTTACGGCGTAATAAATATTGTTATAAACTTTTTCAAACTAGGCTAATTAAATTCCTACGCTAATTAAACTTTTTCAAATTCCTATGCTCATGGCCGCTTATGACCATAGACACCTGGAAACTTCTAGTTGGCAAATCTGTATTAAACAATTATTAAATGTGCTGTATACATTGTGCATAAACAATTATAATTAAATGTGCCGGGTCATCTCAGTTACATGCTATTTTCTTTGCAGAACACGAACCTTTCTGCATCATTGACTGCAATGATGCATATGTTAAAGTCGATAATGACAGATCTCTTTTCAGTGAAAATTCCAATGTTTTAGGCAAAGCCCGGTTCGGTTAAATTTACAGAAGGTTTTGCTTAGGACATTTTTAAATAAAGCCATAAAATTGTATCGTTAATTCCAGTATTCTAAAGAAGTAATGATTTCAATTTTTTTATTTATTTATTTTTCTGTGTTTTCAGTATTTGGTAGAAGATGCTGTATCCACTTATAAAAACAGATATTTTAAGAGGTTAATCAAAATAGATTTTGAATAATGAAAATCCTAACTAGTATGTAATAACTTAAAAAAAAGGTCAAAATTGAGCACTAACCCATCCGCAGTCAAAACCACAATCCAACAAATAATTACATATAATTGCGCTGATGGTAAGGATGACCTCACACAGAGAATCAGATATGATCGGACAACTTCACATGGGAGCCACCCATTTCTGAGAGAGAAGAAGTGACCACTGACAGCTTTCTTTTGGGTTTGGAATCCTGTACAAAAATTGTGTACTTCTTGGAAATATTGTTATGGACATTCAAGAAATGCGATGTTCTCTTTGATAGGAACATTGAATCGGATGGAGTTATACAGTTTAATTGAGCTATCAAACACTACTCAAATTCTTACAAAACTATCAACAAAGTGAAACAAAATTAATAAATATTTAATACATTAATATAAATATAAATATATTAATTATAAATATTAAAATTCACAAAGATAAATAAAATTATAAAAATAAATAAAACAATTATAAAACTCAAATTAGACAAGTAGATTTGTTTCTAAAGTCAAACCTTAAGTTCTTTGCCTCTAACCGTGCACCCTCAAAGAAATTTCGCAACATGGAAGTGACAAGTTCCTTTCCACAAACTTGAAGAAGTGACACATACGTTGCAAACTTTAGGAATGACAAGTTCCATGTAATTTATGATTCTCTAATTATTTTCGTTGTTACAATAATAATTTAATGTGTATTAAATTAAATTTAAAAAAAGACATTCTTTTGACAAAAAATTATAATTTAAAAATATATATAATAAAATAATAATTATATATTAAATATATAATAAAACAAGTAAAATTAGCCGTAATTATTATACTTGCCTTAAGAAATGGTTTAACTTAATAATTTAAAAATGTTTTAATTTAATAATTTTGCATACCCAACTTTAATTTAATAATTTAAAAATATTATAATTTAATAGTTATTTATAACCCAAATTTAATTTCATAATTTAAATATGTTTTGATCTAATAGTTATATATTGGTCAAAGTTAAAGTTTGAAATGAAAATAATTGGATAATAAATAAAAAAGTCATAAGAAAATGTCATTGTTATTTGGAAAAATCAAAATTGTATAGAGATTTTATAAAATTTACATTCCTTTATTAACAAAAATTTACCAAAATAAAATATAATTTTTTTTGTTAACAATAAAAATGCTAAATAAATTATTAATTTTTGTAAATCTCTATTATAATGTAAACTAATTAGAAATATTAATCATCATATTTGTTTGAATAAACCAATAAATAATTAAAAAAAAATCAAACTATTAAAATGCTAGTTTATGAAATTTGAAAAAAACTTAATTGAATATCAAAATAAATATTTGAAAATTCAATAAATTTATATAAAACATATTATAATATGTTAAAGATGTAAATATATTTTAAAAAAATCATATCTAAATAAAAGTTCTATATATTGATATAACTATATTTATTCATTGTGATGTGATTGTCACATCTATCAAGATTAGTCATTATGGCTATTTTAATAAATAAGACACTTGACATAATTAGATTTTATTTCTAAATTATATATATATATATATATATATATAGTGATATAGTTATAATCAATGTGATGTGATTGTCGCATCTATTAAGATTAGTCCTTATTATTATTTTAATAAACAAGACACTTGGCATTGTTATATATTTTTACTTATTTATTTATTTTAAATATTTTTCATATCTAATAATTCCATTTGCACATAGAGGAAATTAGTCAAATCATTAAAATGAACCAATTAAAAAATGAAAAAGTAGTTTAAAAAAAATATATATATATATATATATATAATTTTATTTTTAAAATATTAATTTAATATATAAAAGTTATGTAAAACTTTTGTAAAAGTATATAACTTAATTAAAGTCAAAACTATTATTTGACTAAACCATAGCTCTATACTTGCCTTGGAAGATTTATATTTATTCTTTAATTATTTTTGAGCTTAAAAAATCATACTATTGATATTTTGAATCTAATCAAATAGTATATGACTATTCAAGTCTTGTCATAAAAATCAAAGTGTTTATCTTGAATATACCCTATCTTAACACCCATAGGAAATGTATCATGAACAAACGATCAGTGAAACAAAACATCTCATAAATCATATATGTTCACATATCCTTAATTTATTGTGTGATTTTCCTGGAATTCTTCCGAGAAAATTATACCTTCCTCTCCTTCCATAGCTTCTTAAGATAAATTGTCCACCTTTGAGTTATATTGTCTATAAATATGTTCAAAAGTAAGTTTTTTGAACAAGATTATTTTCGTCTTGATCCTACTGCACCAGTGGAGTAGAGAAATATCATTTAGCTTGTATTCATCCTTCATCCATTTGATAGTAACCCATGAATCTCCAAAAGCTTTGAGTACACCAACACCAAAATAATTAGTCACTTTCAAGATACACCGAAGAGCCACAAGTTCAACTTTCATGTTTGAGCCCCTACCACAATTAAGCTTCAATGTAAGATAATGCTCATCAATAAGCATAATAACACCTCGAGTAGCACACACACCATCTTTCGTTGCCTCGTCAAAGAAAGCAATCGCCTTATTTATTAGAAAACTGAAGGAGCTTAATTTTTTATTCTTCTGAATAGTATCCACCTTGTTGTAATCCTTTAACAATTTTAAAATCTAAAAGCATGTATGTTACCAGTTTAGATAAATATTTTCAAAAACAACAATGTTTCAAGAGTGCCAGGCTATGACCCAAGCAATCATCGCAACAAGATAAGGATGAGATTTACATTTCCTATACCAATCAAGACAACAAATATCAAAAATTTCATTTCCCCACTAAAGTTCAATCTTCAAATTGATTAGAATTTCGTTCCAAACCATTCTAGTGAATATAAACTCAACCATTAAATGTTTAGTAGAATCATAGTTAGATTTGCATAATAATCAAATGCCTGGCCCACGCCATCCCTTTTTTAGCAAATTATCCCAAGTTTTTAAGCTGTCCAATAATGCGTGCCACATGAAGCACTTATTATTTCATGGAATTTTCCAGCTCCAGAGCTTTTTGTACCACTAGTTGTGAGGATAAATACACTTACTATGGATTATGACTTTGTAAGTATATTTTGCGGTAATCACTCCAGCAGAAGGATTGCCATTCCAAATAAGACAGACTTTATTATTTGTGAGCCTCCATCCAGCAGCATTCAAATTGAAAATTTAGTGATTCCATCCATAATATTCTTGCCCTTCAAAACCCATATATTTTGCAGAAAACCAATAGTCACTTGGCTCGTTCTTTATCCTAGTCTTATTTAATTTGTTGAGTGTATACATACCATATTCCTTCAAGTGAACAAGGATGTTGGAAAATAGTTTGTAGTTTTCATCCAACCCCAGAATTGGTTCAATGCCAACTGAGATCTTTTCTCTGTTCCCAATCTACCAAATAAGATCCTTTACCAACCAGTTATAAACCTTGATAAATCCCATCCAAACAGAAGAGGTTCCCTTGATCCTTTTTTTGGGATTTCTTATCGATTCAAATATATCCCCTTTTATGTATTTAGCTGACAAGATTTTAGACCAAAGAGTAGATCTGAATAATCCTCTCCATAGGCTCTTGAGTCTGAGGGCGCTACTGAAAGAGTGCAATTTTTTTATGCCCCATCCCTTGTAGTTTTTCGGCCATGATCAAATTATTTTGATCTTTACTTCCATTCCGTAGGAAATTGAAGAAGAGTTCCCTAAGAGAGTTGATGATTGTCCCTTGAACACTCATGAGTGATAACCAATAAACTGAGATTCTAGTCAAGACAACTTTTATTAATGTGGGTCTTCCACCCACCAACAAAAGTATATAATTGCACTGATTGATTCTACGGTCCACCTTTGACAAAAGCCAATCCCAATATTTTCTCTTGTAGCAATTAAGACTTAGGAAGAAACCTAAGTATTTGAAACCGTCCTCCATATGATAAAAACTATATGGCATGATATCCTTTAATTCAGCAATCATCGGATATGTAATCCTATAGTGGAAAAAATTGGACTTGTTGGAGCTTACCAACATCCCTGATGCATCACAAAAAACTTTTATAATATCTTTGTAACTCAACCATAAATCAACAGTATCCATACTAGCTAACAAGACATCATCAACCAAAAGAAGATGAGACGATATTATATCTTTTGCTAGTTTAATACCCTTAATTTTACCTTCATTCTTAGCTTTGATAATCAATCTACTTAAACCTTCAATGATTAGAAGGAATAAGAGCAGAGATAATGGGAACCCTTAACAAATACTCCTTGTATTTTTGAAGAATCCAAATGGAGCACCATTTATCAAAACTGCAATATTTACAGTAATAACACACACCATAACCAATTTTAAAACCAGTGGTGGAATTCTAAATTGAATGAGAATCAAACACAAGAAGACCCAGTCAACTCTGTCATATGATTTTTCAAGATACATTTTGAGTAAGACAACCTTTAGTTTCTGAATTTTAATGGAATGTATAATTTCCTGAGAAATTCCAATAACATCAAGGATTTGTCGATCTTCAAGAAATCGAATTGTTCAACTAATATATGCCTGGAGATATCCGGCTTCAATTGGACAGAGATGATCTTTGAAATGATTTTGTAGGCCAAATTACATAAATCAATTTGTCTAAAATCCCAAATGCATTTGGTTTACTACATTTTGGAATCAAAGTGATAAATATAGAATTTAGAGATCCATAAATAAACCCTTCAATCCTTGAGAATTCCACCATGTTCAGAATATCCTTACCCATAGTATCAAAGAAATGCAAAAAAAATTCAATCGTCCATCCATCAGGCCCTGGGCTCTTTTCCTTGGAAAATAGCTTCAATATATCTTCAATCTCCAACAAAGTTACCTTTTTCCATTGTCCACAACTTCTTGTTCATCAAAAAATTCGGGAAAATGTCTAACATTCCTCAACCGAGCATTCATATCACATTGACCAATATCTGAATTTTTTTTACAAAAATAACTTTTAGCTAATGCCTGCAAGTTTTCCTGACTACAGATTTGGTTACCCCTATCATCTAAGAGTTCTCAAATAACATTAGAGTTTTGTCTATGAGATGCAAAGGACTGAAAAAGATTTGTAATTTTATCCCCTAATCTGATCCATAGGGGCCAACTTTTAAGCATCCATTCCATTTCTTCCTTTTGTAAGATATCTTACTTCTTCTGTTCCAATACCTTCAGTAAAGAACAATCAATTTCACCTATAATTTGGTCAGAATTTCTTAAATGTAGATCATGAATTTGACTCTCCAAGTCATAATATTCCCATTGATCCAATACTTTCTGCATCTTTATCCATTGAGTGACTATGTATTTTAGTTTCCTTAGCTTGTATACAAACAAATCCATTGGATTCATATCTTCCTCACATTTGAAATTCAACTAGAAATTCCTAATAATTGTACAGAAGTCATCATTCAATAACCAAGAGTTATTAAATTAAAAGGATATTTTAGCATAATTTTATCATCATCAAGTTGATGGAAAATCAGCCAATAATATGATATTTTTACATCCCCCACCCATGACCTGTAACGTTGAAATGTTTGAAGGAAATACCTCTTTACTAAGAATTTATCCAATCTTTTATGTATTCCTTCAGCTCCCTTTCTCGCATTCATCTAGGCAGGAGTAAGAGAAACCGACTATACATCCACTAAATCATAAGTATGCATGAGTTCAAAAAAACAATCTGCCATTGAATCCATTCTTGTAGCAGAGCCCCAGAGGCACATATAGTGAAATTGAGGTCACCTAAGATAATTAAGTTTTCAATATTTAATAGGTCCGACAGCTTAAGAGACTCCCAAAAAGGCCCCTTTTCTTTAAAGTGCCCATAGCAATTCAAAATGGATAATTTTCTATTAAGAAAACCACTCCATCCCTCAAATAGAATACCCATCTAGTCCTAAAGCAACGAAAGTTGTAATAACATGGATTCCAACCCACAAGTAATCCTCCCAAAAGTCCAACAGAGATAGTGGCTGAGAATTCCCACCCAGACAACCAATGTGCAACTTTTTTCAAGGAATAAGACTCCTCACACATAGTTTCTTATAATAGTATGATCCCAATACTAGTAGATTGAATTAATTTGGATAATGCCCTAACCCTAGTATCCTTTCCCAAACCCCTAATACACTAATACACTATCCACTATCCACTTATTAGTATTTTGGAGAAGATGTTGATCTTGAAATTAATACACTATCCACTTATAAAAACACATATTTTAAGAGGTTAATCAAAATAGATTTTGAATAATGAAATCCTAACTAGTATGTAATAACTAGAAAACGTCAAAATTGAGCATTGATCGGTCCACTGTCAAAGCCACAATCCAACAAATAATTACATATAATTGCGCTGATGGTAAGGATGACCTCACACATGGAATCAAATCTGATCAGACAACTTCACACCGCATCCACCCATTTCTGAGAAAGAAAGAAGAAGTCACAGCTTTCTTTTGGGTTAGGAATCTTGTACAAAAATTGTGTACTTCTTAGAAATATTATAATGGACAATGAAGAAATGCCATGTTCTCTTTAATAGGAACATTGAATTGGATGGAATTATACAATTTAATTGAGCCATCAAACACTACTAAAATTCAGACAAAACTAATAATTTATTTAATATAAATACTAATATATTAATTATAAATATTAAATTTCACCGAAGATAAATAAAATTATCAAAAAAACTAAAACAATAATAAAACTCAAATTTGACTAGTATATTTGTTTCTAAAGTCGAACCTTAAAGTTCTTTACCTCTGACCTTGCATCCTCAAAGAAATTCCGCAACATCGAAGAAGTGACGAGTTCCTTTCCACAAACTTGAAGAAGTGACACATACCTTGCAAACTTACGGAATGACAAGTTCCATGTAATTTATGATTCTCTATTTATTATTGTTACAATAATAATTTAATGTGTATTAAATTAAATTGAAAAAAAATGACATTCATTAATTATAAAAAAATTATAATCTAAAAATAATAATAAAATAACTAATATATTTGATTTATATTTATTCTTTATTTTTTTCAGCTGAAAAAATTATACTATTGATATTGGGAATCGAATCAAATAGTACATGACTATTCAAGTCTTAAAATACTTGTTATAAAAATCAAAGTGTTTATCTTTAATATACAATATCTTTTAAAATATCTTAACAACCATAGGAAATGTATCATGAACAAACGATCAATAAAACAAAACATCTCAGAAATCATATATGTTCACAGATCCTTCATCTATTGTGTTATTTTCTTGGAATTATTCCCATAAAATTATATCTTCCTCTCCTTCCATAGCTTATTTTTGTCTTGATCCTACTGCACCAGTGGAGTAAAGAAATAACCTTTAGCTTACAGTATTCACCCTTCATCCATTTGATAGTAACCTGTGAATCATCAAAAACATTGAGTACGCCAACACCAAATTAATTAGACACTTTCAAAATACACCAAAGAGCCACAAGTTCAACTTTCATGTTTGAGACCCTTCCACAATTAAGCTTCAATATAAGGTAATGCTCATCATTAAGCATAAAAACACCTCGAGTAGGACACACACCATCTTTTGTTTCCCCATCAAAGAAAGCAATCGCCTCATTTATCTGAAAATTGAAGGAGCTTATTTTTTTATTCTTTTGAATAGTATGCAACTTGTTGTAATCCTTTAACAATTTTAAAATGTGAATGCATTTATGTTACTAGTTTGGATAAATATTTTAAAAAACAACTATGTTTCGAGAGTGCCATATGACCCAAGAAATCCTCGTAGGAAGATAAGGATGAGATTTACATTTCCTATACCAATCAAGACATCAAATATCAAAATTTTCATTTACCCACTGAAGTTCAATCTTCAGATTGATTAGAATTTTGTTCCAAACCACTATAGTGAACACACAATTAACCAATAAATTTTTAGTAGAATCATAGTTAGATTTGCATAATAAACAAATTTATGGCCCACACCATCCCTTTTTCAGCAAATTATCCCAAGTTTTTAAGATGTCCAACAATGTGTGCCACATGAAGCACTTAATATTTAACTGAATTTGCGAGCTCCAGAGATTTTTATACCACCAGTTGTGAGGAAAAATACACTTACTACGGTTTGTGACTTTGTAAGAGGATTTTGTCGAAATCACTCCAATAGAAGCTTATTTCCCTTCAAAACCCATATCTTTCGCAGAAAACCAGTAATCACTTGGCTCGTTCTTTATCCTAGTATTCTTTAATTTGTGGAGTGTATACATACCATATTCCTTCAGGTGAACAAGGATGTTCGAAGATAGTTTGTAGTTTTCATCCAACCCCAGAATCGGGTCAATGCCAACTGATATCTTTTCTCCATTCCCAACCTACCAAATAAGATCCTTTTCCAACCAGTTATAAACCTTAATAAAGCCCATCCAAACATAAGAGGTTCCTTTGATCCTTATTTTGGGGTTTCTTATCCATTCAAAGATATCCCCTTTTATGTATTTAACCAATAGGATTTTAGACCAGGGAGTAGATCTAAACAATCCTCTCCATAGGTTCTTCAGTCTGAGGGCACTACTAAAAGAGTGCAAATTTTGTATACCCATTCCCTGCAGTTTTTCGGCCATGATCAAATTACTTTGATATTTACTTCCAGTTCATAGGAAATTGAAGAACAGTTTCATAAGAGAGTTGATGATTGTCTCTAGACCTCTCATGAGTGATAACCAATAGACTGAGATTCTAGTTAGAACAACTTTTATTAATGTGAGTCCTCCACCCACCAACGGAAGTATATAAGTCCACTGATTTATTCTATTCTCCACCTTTGACAAAAGCTACTCCCAATTTTTTCTCTTGTAGCAATTAGGCTTTAGGAAGAAACCTAAATATTTGAAACCGTCCTCCATATGATAATAACTATATGGCATGATATCCTTTAATTCAACAATCCTCTGATATGTAGTCCTATAATGGAAAAAACTGGACTTGTTGGAGCTTACCAACATCCCTAATGCATCAAAAAAAACTTTTATATTGTCTTTGTAACTCAACCATTCATCAAGAGTATCCATACCAACTAATAAGACAGATCATCAACAAAAAGAAGATGAGGCAGTGTTATATCTTTTGCTAGTTTAATATCCTTAATTTTACCTTCATTGTTAGCTTTGATAATCAATCTACTTAAACCTTCGATGATTAGAAGAAATAGGAGCAGAGATAATGGACACCCTTGATGAATACCCTTTGTACTTTTGAAGAATCCAAATGGAGCACCATTTATTAGAACTGCAATATTTACAGTAGTAACGCACACCATAACCAAGTTTAAAACCAATGGTGGAATTCCAATTTGAATGAGAATTAAACACAAGAAGACCCAATCAAATCTATCATATGCTTTTTCAAAATCCATTTTGAGTAAGATAGCCTTTAGTCTCTGACTCTTAATGGCATGTATAATTTCCTGATAAATTTGTAATTTTTTTTTTTAACTATTCCTTGCTTGTTGCAAGTTGCTTAATAAACCTACCCTCCCTCAGGGTACAATCTTGTTTTCTTAAAATCTTTCTCAATCTTTCCTCACATGGAAAAATATGCTTACAAACCATTCCTTTCCTTCAGAAAGGTCACTCAATTTTTAAGTTCCTACTTCTTGGTAGGTATATTATGGGAAACAATTGGTGTGTGATAATCATGCTAGGTCTGATGTATTAGTTTACCAAGTAATTATGATGTTCCCTCAACCTAGGTTGTAACCTAACTTTTCTTTTCCTTGTGTTACCCGAAGTCGAGTAAGGGAACAAGTGAAGATGGATCCAACCATAAAAATTAATACCAAATAAAAGTTCCATCTTCCTTATTACACTTTCATCTTTATCACACACACAGATAGTGTAAGTTAATTAAACATAAGATCTTTGATAGCTTCTTGGTTGTTAGGGATTGTTTATGGTTTCTTATTGTTATTTTAAACCTTGGAAAACCAAAAAGAAAAATAGTACTCTATTGTAATTGGGGCCCCTACACTATTCCCTAGCTATGGGAAATACCTTTGTTACATCCTTCTTATATTTCCTCTTATTAGTGAAGTAGTTCAATGGAGTTTCATGATGAAATAGTTCCATATTTAATTTATTTATCACTTTTGTATGGGATCTCATGTCTTTCTTTGCTTCCTATTTTATATTCCACATTTTATGGGAACAAAAGGATTAGAGTGGCACTATTGTTAGATCCATCTACATTAGGTACATACCCAATGATGAGCCATTGACACTAAAGTAAGTGTGAGTACGCGTGCTCTCTCTCTCTCTCTCTCTTACTTTATACCTTTATTTTTTTCATTTAATTTTATGTTCTTACTATTTCTTGCTTTAAAATACATGATAGCTAGATATTTATTTTTCCTTCCCTACCAACATATTTTTTTTGTCATTCATTGGAAATTATTGTCTATCTTCTCTTTATTTTCTTTCTTATTAGGATTACACCCATAGGGATCATGCCATACTTTCACTTTGCATCAACATAGGGGCATGAACATATCCATGAAGGTTAGAGTTTTATGTGACTTGCAAGCTTTCCTCCTTTGGAAGGGAACTAGATCATTCTACCTGTGCAATTAGGAAGTTGGAACCATGATATTTCATGCATCATTTGTTTTCATATTAATGTTTCCTTTTACTTTGTCTTCTTTGTCTTCCTTACTTTTCAATCTTCCTTTGTAGAAACTCACTACAAATTTAAGTGATGTTGGAGTAAGACTAACATAATGGATTATAAGGGAATCAAAATGAGAAATAACTATATAATTATTAGTATGGAAAAGGAGTTACACAATGGCGAAATGATTTAAATTCATAGTGTATTGAAGTGATGATAGTAAAACAAACATAACATGTTTTAGTATAAGAGCATTAATAGTTGTAGTTGAAGAATGGAACTATTCATAGGTCTCACATTCAAGGAGAGAACAATAGTTATATTAGGACAAACATTATTGAAAAACTAAAAATTGAAAGATGGATTTAAGAAACCAAATTTAGAAAGGGTGAAATTTGTCTCTCTATATCTTCATATGGCACTGAAATTGGCATCTAACAATACTTAAAACTTTACACCTCTATGAGCATATTTACTTGAAGAGTCATCTAATGGATCTTGAGATTTGAAGGCATGATCAATGGTAGGGTTTTTGTTAGGTAGGTGTTTTATGGCTCATCTTTATTCAAATTCATGTTGCATAGAATCTATTACCTTATTTGGATTGCAATTTATTTCGAATATAAACAAATGATTATACTTCTCCACCATTGCCATGATGTAGGATTGCTAGGTTTTTTCTTCTTTCTATTTAGCTCAAACAAAATTTGTAATGCTCAAATAGTATTTGATTTAATATTAAGGTAGGGTAATTCCAAGTTCTTGTAGGAAACTCAATGCAAGGTCATAATCAAAGTAAATTGCATCCCAAGTGAGACAATTTAGGTAAAATACTAGAACCAAATCACCTCTTTAAGTGACATTTTCGCATATCCTTGTCTAGATGCTTTGTTGTTTTCCATGAGGTCAAATTGGGGAGGATGGTCACTCTATTGTCACCTGAAGGTCAATATGGAGTTATACAATACTTTAAATAGGCGTGATAACATGCTAATACCATGGGAAAATACCATGGGTTACCTAATATCATGGGCCTATAAACCACCAATGGTAAACCCATTATTAATAAAATCAAAGTTATCTTAATCCCTCTTGTCAATTAAAGGTTATCTTAATCTTTATGGGTGTTCTTCTTGGTGCCAATGTAGTATAAATAAATTAAGTCAGATTATTTAAAGTTGGTTTCAAGTTTCCCATGGGACTTTCATAATATACCCAAGGGTATCTGAAAGTAAAATTCCATATATAGGTGTTGTTTGATGTGGTACAACTCGAATGGGAAGAAGTAAGGGCTACAAGGGTGTCCAACCATGTGAAACCTATTGTATTCATTATGTGTAGTATTCCCCGAATATAAATTAACCCCCTAAACAACAAATGACTATGTTATTTGTAAATGTTTGAACACATCTTTAGCTTAAAAAAATTTGAAGTTTTTGGCATGAGAAAGTGCTATAATACCAAATGTTATTTTCCATAATAATAAAAAATAGGCCCAATACGTAGAATAAATAATAGAATAAATAAATATTCTAGAATGAAAAGGACAATATTACTACAACAATATAAAATTGTAGATATCAATTATCATCATTAGAAATTCCTTTATTGATGAAATAAATATTGACTTTCCTTATCGAGAAGGAACCTCCAAACAAGTAGAGATCCATTAACAATATACTTCACAAGAAATATTATTGCTTTTCTTATAATTCTTTATAATATAGTTTCTAGTTAAGGAACTTTCTAGTAGGTGGAACCTTCTAGTAAGGTCGCTTAGTGAAGGAACTTTCTAGTAGGTGAAACTTTTTAGTAAGTATTCTTACAAATATTACTTTCACACTATATTTAGTTCATGGACCTTAATTAATATATATGGAAACAATACATAACAACCTATCTATCTATTTAAGGGGGTTAGGGTACGAGCCTAACAACAAAGTATTTATCCATTGGGAAAATGTGCAATCGAAAGATACCACATAATTATACATCACTTTCTCACCTTCAAGATTGAGGACAATGTTGCTTCTGAATGAGGTTGTCATGTTAGGGTCCTCCACTCACCTCCCTACTTTCGATTAGTTAGGAGTTAGTCAATTAATGTATCCAACCATTTTATTTAAGTAAGATCCCTTAAATAGTTAGTGGATAGTTATTTAATGTAGAAGGGTCATGTTTATCAAATAAGTCCCAATAGGTAGTTAGTACTCATTAATCATGAGACCACAAGTAGTTAGGGTTTTGTTGTTGAGAATCTATTTAAATAACTAGAGGGCTACGAAATGTTTTTGTTAATTTTTGTTGTCATCGTAGCTCTACTCAAATAAAGGTTTCCTTAACTTAAGAAGCAATTGAATATTGTTTTCATTCGTCTAATAATAATTATACAAGGGTATATTTTACATATTTCATATTATTTGTCTCTTGTATATGTTTTTTTGCATTTATATTGTCTGATACATGGTTTGTGATTCAAGTCTATGGGTTAAGGATCAATACAAAAACAACTTGCACCATAGTAAAATAGTAATCTACCCGATTCTTTTTTTTGTAATCGTTGTTGGGTGGAGAAGAGGGGTTATCTATGTTTTCATATGCTTCAATTTGTATCACATCCTTTGTTGCAAATAGTTAAATATATCTTCAAAGGAAAAGAGGAGAATAAAACCTAGTTTATCTTCCTTCCTTTATTAATTGTAAAGAAATAATTTCACTTGTCCCAAATTTACCTAATAATTTCACTTTTCAAAACCAGATAGTGACTCCACTTCCTTTCTAAGTGATAAATATTTAATCTTTCTTGTAACAACCACACATGGTCCCTAAATTCTAAATAAATAAAAACTACTTGTTGAAATAAATTCCTTTCTTTCGTTTACTTGAGAGTTTGTTTTGTTTAAATTGAAGGACAAAGGTCATGTTTACTGTAGATATGTACAGGTATAAAGAAACAAAATGTATATATACAATGATAAAATTTAAACATATAAGGGTGGTAAAAGAATAACCCATACATATTTATTTTTAGATAGCATATATCAAATAAATCTTGTAAAACATCATATATAAGAAACTAAACTAGTAGTCACTTGTACAATTTCATACATGTATAAGGAGAGCTTGTAAATATTCAGGAAATAAATACCTTAATATTAATAGTAGTTTCCTTTGTAGCATTTTCCATGAAGCTTTTCCCCTCCAACTTTGTAGCTCTCTCAACTTTGAAAATCTAACTACTCAAATAGATCTACCACCCTGCCTGCTAGGAACAAACTCACTGGCTCCCTAGCTTCAAGAAACTATATTTCTTGAACCCCCGTTCCCAAAACCTAAGTACAACTAGTCCAACCAGCTCTGTAAATTACCCTCGCCTCCTCAAAAAAAAAACCATGAAAACAAACCTCTTCTATTGTTTTCTCCAAAAAATTTCAACCCCTTCATCGTCTCCATCTCCCTTCCTTTATCCCCCTTTCTTCCCCCTTCTACATCACTTCATTACTACCCTTATCCCTTTATTAATGTCCCAACTTCCTTACATTTTTCCCTTTAATTTCCCCATGGGTTGGGTCTCTTCTAACCATCAATAAAATATTATACATTAAATGCTTATCGGTACAGGTCAATGCAACATTTATTATTATTATATTTTTACTACATAAATATCTACAATCTGATTTCAACATAAATTCCAAGAATATAAATATTATTATTTTAATAATATATGTCGACATAAGTTTTGACATAACCATTTACTTTATTGAACTAACTCTCGTCCAAGCACGAGTTATAATTTATTTAACCGGTTCCATATTCAATAACAACATTATTACAATTAAGAATTAATTCATATGCATTAATTAAGTTAATAATAATCTTATTAATGCTAATTATTATCATTAACACTTGTTTAACATTTGTTAATCAAAGTTAATAATCACCTGATTAACACTAATTATCATTGTTAATATGCAGTTAATATCAATAGATCAATTAATAATAACTTAATTAATATTATTACACCATTATCATTGATAAGCAAATATCTTGAACTAATTAAGATCGTTAATAGTTATTTATAATTTACTGACTAAGCACTTAAATCAACAATTAAGTTAACAATAATCTTATTAACGGGTGAATCCATGAAGATGGGTGTCTATTTTGGGGGGTCTTATGAGAAAATAAATTTGATTTTTTAATGTTTTTCAACTTTGCGCGAATGAAAGTGATATTTTTGTTTAAAATTTCACTTTTAAGTAAAAACAAAACTTTTAGAGAATTATGTTAGCTTTCTATTCATAATTTTTTCATTTTTTTTTATTGAGATTTGATATGTCATTTTGGCAAATGTTTGACAGTGTGTCCTTAAGAAATGAAAGGACTAAAAAATAGTCATGTTTGGTTGCACCCGTAACAATCATTGTTAAACTTGTGTTTTGCAAAAAACAAATATGCTACGACAATCTACAAACAATATACTATTGCAATGACTATAAATTTGTAACCAACGTATCTATATACTAATTATAATATTTTTTTGAATTCAATCAATGGGAAAACCTTGTCGGTTTTAAAAATGTTTTTGGTTGTGCCACTTTTCTCTCAATTGACTATAAAACTTAAAAATATACGAATAACCTTTTGAAGTAGACACTCCAATTAAGCGCACCATATTTGTTTCAATTTTTTTGGTGGTGTATTTTTAAAGTTATATATTTTTCATTTCACCGCATTTTGAAAGAGATGAAACTAAACTCAACACATGTTAGAAAACAAAAAAAAAAAATATCAGATCTCACCTATACACAACAAAATATATACCTACAGAAAGTATATTTAATGACGAAACTAAAGGTATCAAGTCCGATAGTCGATTTGTAGTGTAAGGCATCCATTTTACCTTCCAAAAATGGAGAAACCTGAAAACTGTGTAGGTTACAGGTCTCAGAGGTTATTCAGCCGAACAATGTTTTTCTGTAACGGAGATGTTACAAGAAAGGTTGTTCGGCCGAAAAACTAAGCGCAAAAAAAAATTCGTTAGCCAAAAAAAATATCGTATAAGTAAAACAAAAGAGCCTCATTATTTTCACACCTCTTCATTTCGTATAAGTAAAATGAAAGAGCCTCATTATTTTCACACCTCTTCATTGCGTATAAGTAAAACGAAATAGCCTCATTATTTTTGCACCTCTTCATTTCGTATAAGTAAAACAAAAGAGCCTCGTTATTTTCTCGCCTCTTCATTTCGTATAAGTAAAACTATTTTTGAAGGGGTTTTCAGAGGAGATTTCTTTTGCCAAAGGATTTTTTTTACAAAGTATTTTTCCTCTTATTTATTTTCAAGGGGTACATTCAAAGATTTTTTTCCCAAGGAACTTTCACCAAATTCTTTGTGTTCTAAAGTATTTTTGAAAAGAAGTTATTTCCTTGCAAGAAGTTTTTTCATAGAGTTTTTTTCCAAGATATTTTTGCAAAGTAGGTTATTTCTTTGCAATGGGTTTTTTTCCAAAGAGTTTTTTTTTTCAAGGTATTTTTGCAAAGGAGTTATTTCTTTGCAAGGGGTTTTTTCAAAATGTTTTTTTCCAAGGTATTTTTGCAAAGTAGGTTCTTTGCAATGGGTTTTTTCCAAAGAGTTTTTTTGCGAATGAGTTTTTTTTTCCAATTGTTTTACAAAGAAGATTTCTTTACAAGGTGTTCTTACTTTTTTTCAAGGGTTTTTCAAAAGGAGATTAAGCAATCACGGGAAATAAAAGAAACCATAAAAAAAAAGTGATCATAAATGTGATGACGATGCTAATAGGGAAAAACAAAAACTCAAAAATACAGCCAAAAGAGCAAGGGTTGCAGAAATAGAAGAAAGAATTGAAGATATAAGAACATATTTACATGACACTGTTGATGAAATGGAAATTGAAAATAGGGCACAAGAAGAACAAATGGAAGTTGAAGAGACCATTGTTGAAGATGTAAATAGTGATTTACATGTTAATGTTGATGAAGTCAATATTGAAGATCAAAACCAAGATCCAAAAATTGGACCTGGTATCTATATATCATTTATTCTCAAAATTCATTTTTTATAATGAATTGTATTTTTGGACATATGTTAAATTAAATTTAACTTGATGTATAGGTACTTTCACCATTGATGATGAAATGTTAGAAGACATTAATTGCATCAAATATGGATAAAAATTACCCATACATGTTGCACGATATCGTGCTACAAATATTTATGATGATATTCTCAAGGATTGTTCAATAGCAGGAAAAGCACAAATTTTGAGATGTTTATTAGTGTCCAAGAAGTTAGAAGGTGCTACGTCATTATTGGGTATTCACAAGGTGACAAAAGAGTCGAAACTGAAATATAATGTGATAGAAAATATAGGTGATGCAATAAAAAAAAATTGGAAAATCCAGAAAGAAAGATACCAGTGTTG
Organism: Pseudotsuga menziesii; assembly: GCA_001517045.1. NCBI lineage: Eukaryota > Viridiplantae > Streptophyta > Pinopsida > Pinales > Pinaceae > Pseudotsuga > Pseudotsuga menziesii. The sequence continues at coordinate 608,105 of LPNX010204274.1, read as the reverse complement.
CACGTAGAGCAATTCAGACAGCAATTGTTTCAGCTAGTACTAGACAAAAACGTTTGACAACACAACTAACACAAGCAATTGGAACCTCAAGAAAGACATTATACAAACATAGCAAATTCAGAATTCAAATAGATGAAAATGATGAACTTGCTTGCTGGGCAATTATTTGTAGACAACCTTACAAAGATAGAATGGGGGAAGGTGTTAAAGATATTGTACAGAAATATTGGTTGGAACATGCTCGAGTTTCACCAAATTCAAGGGATGTGATATGACAAAGAGTATCACGAAATGTATATTAAATCCATCCAAAACATATAATGGAAATGACACAAGTACAATTGTTCAATAAATTCAAGGATGATCATCGTGGAATTAATATGTCGATCACTACATTTGTGCAACAAAAACCATGGTATGTTAGACCTATTACTATACGTGACACATGTTGTTGTTGTTATCATGTGCAATTTCAATTATATTACGACACGTTTCTTGAATTTGGTAAAATGTTTTGGACAAATTCACCACCTCCGCCCATAATACACGAATCCATGTCTCAAACACTATGTGAGAGAAATCACGATGAAGTATTTTATAATAAGAAATGTGTCAATGGAAAACATTGTCATGGTTGTGGAAATATTGTTTTATTCCACAATAAATACCCTATCGATAATGATCAGTCGCTTTCAAATGTAACCGTTTATTGGAGAAGATATGAATACAACATTTATTCTACAAGTTCTAGTGATGCACATTCCAAAAGAATTGAATTGCGAGAAGATAAAATATGTGTGACAGATTTTCTCAAGAAATTTGAAAGTGAAATTTATAAATACACCAAGCATTCACATAGAGCACAATGGCAAGACCTTCAATTCAAACATTTCCATGAAATTTTTCCAGCTAGAACAATTTTGTCTGTGGTTGATTTTGCAAAAAACTACACATTTGCTACACAAAAAGAGATTCAAAGTGAATACTATCATTCTGACCAAGTTTCGATATTTGTCCATGTTCTATATAAACATTCTCAAGAATATGTTGATGGAATTGAAAGCACGTATGACAATCGAGATGTGATTAAAGAATATCACTTTTATATCAGCGATGATCGTACCCATGATACACATTTTGTTCAACATTGTATTGAAAAAAAATTCTATGATTCACCCAAAATTTGTAAAGTTAAATTCAATGAACATTGGATATGGTCGGATGGATGTGTGGGACAATTTAAATATTCACGATCATTTTTTTGGTTATGTCGACTTCATAAAGCAATGAACTTTAAACATCGGTGGAATTTCTTTGAAACTGGACATGGGAAAGGTGAACATGATGGTGCAGGAGCATGCGTAAAAAGAGCACTTTGAAGATGGCAAATGAACCATTCTTCTAGATGATTCCATTTAGCTGTAGAGGTTGTCCAATGGTGTAAATCAAATATAAGCCATGATTGTAGTCAACAATCAAAAGACGTGTGCTGGTATGTATATTATTTTTTTAATTTATATTAATTGTCAATTTTAAAAAATGTATGTACTAACATTGAAGTATTTGTACACTAACATTAAAAGTTATCATTTGTGATTTATCATTTATTGTGTAGGTTTTTTTGGCTTGTTGGGGTCCAAGATATAGATAGATCAATACCATACGAGGATAACACCATACATGGGACTAGAGAACTTCACTCTATTCAAACAAAATCCTTCCAAAACGTGTTTGCATTTGACAGTAGAAAGCAAACATGTTTTTGTCATATTTGCACTGAAAATCTTGAATCTACAGATTTGTGAAAACATAACGAACAAATATGTAAAACATTGTAAACACACAGAGATTAATCTAAAACAGAAAATGCCACTAGCAAGCATAGAAGAATTAGAATAAGAAGAAATAAAAATATCATCTGATTGCGATATAATTTCAAATCTTGTTAGAGAAGGTAATGATGTTGTTGATTGTTCAATATTGTCCATCACCTTATGTTTATATAGTCAATTTAATTCACTCAAAAACTCCAACGCCAATTGTAATTTGCACAGGAGATGTTTTCACTGTGATTGCACCTTTAGACAACAACGAAAATGTAAAATGTTATTTGATGCGATGCACTGAAGGAAAAATGAAGTTATTGGAGGACTACAATGACAACGGATTTACATACGAGAGAGGATCCATCATTTTAAAAGGCTATTTTTTGCAGCAAACCCATATGACTGAAAATTATGTCTACTTTCAGGATTATGAACCTGATGTTATATGTTGTCAGTATAGTCATTTAGTATGTGCATCTCGAATAAAATTGGTACGAGTTCCATCGAAAAAAGACTTAAAAAAATAAAAAATGGAAACTGTCCAAATATGACCATGAACGGATAATTGAGGACGACATTCCATTGCGATGTTTTTAACTAAATCATTTCTTGTTTTATGTTAAGATTGGCTATCATGCTCAAAGATGGATTGATGTTTTAGAATTCAAAATAATTGTGTACTTATTCATTTAGCAAGTTACCTTATTAGAAGTCATTTTAACATTACCTTAGAAGTCATTGAACTTTAATTTATTAAAATTTAGAATCAAGTTCCTAATATTACCTTAGTAATAAAAAATATTATAATTCAAAATCAAGTTGCTAATGTTACCTTAGAAAATTTATGGATTGATCTATAATTTATTAGAATTCAGAATCAAGTTGCTAATTTTACTTTAGTAATAAAAAATATTCCTATCAAAACTTCCTAACATTCCTAACCTTTCCTAACATTCACTCATACATTCATATATTTACGCCTATCAAAACTTCCTAACATTACTAACATTTCCTAACATTCCCCACATTGATTCCTAACATTCCCCACATTTCTAAAATTCTCAACTTTTCAAAACTAAAAATATGTTACATATACAAACATACATAAATTTACTAATACATACATTCATATAATTGCACCTATCTAAACTTCCTAACATTTTCTAACATTCATTCTTAACATTCATTCCTAACATTCATATATTTGCATCTATCAAAACTTCCTAGTTCCTTTTCTAACATTTATTCCTAACATTCATGTATATTTTCTCCTATCAAAACTTCCTAGTTTTTTTCCGAACATTCATTCCTAACATTCATGTATATTTGCACCCATCAAAACTTCCTAACATTCCAAACATTTTCCTAACATTCATTTCTTACATTCATTGGACATTGATTCCTAACATTCCCCACATTGATTCTTAACATTAGATTGCACCTATCAAAACTTCCTAACATTCCTAACATTCCTAAAATTCTCAACATTCATATATTTGTACCTATCAAAACTTTCTAACATTACTAACATTTCCTAACATTAACATTCCCCATTCCCACATTCACTCCTAACATTCCCCATGTTCATTCTTAACATTAACATTCCTCATATATTTGTTCTTAACAAATTGGATTGCTTTCATTCTTAATGTTAACATTCCCCATATTTGTTCTTAACATTAACATTCCTCATATATTCATTCTTAACAAATTGGATTGCGCCTATCAAAAATTCCTAACATTCCTAACCTTTACATATACATGTATATAATCCAAAAAACAATATCTAAGATCAATGTATGTATGTATATAATCCAAAAAAACAATCATCAACATGTGTATAATCCTAAAATTAAGCTCCTCGATGTCTGAATCAAAGAAGTCCACCACTATCCTCCACTAGGGTCTTCCCTCGAACTCATAACAATCTGAAACATGTATAAAAACAAATTATGAATATCATAAATTATTTAAACAATTTTAAACTAAAATAAAAAATTAAAACATTAAACTAATATATAGAAGAATAATACAATTATTAACAAAATTACCTCAAATTCTCTATCATTTAATGGATTCTTCCCCCTTTGCCTCTAAAAGGTGGAGGAGACCCAAGCTGCAACATGTATAAAAATAGTTTATAAATCTTACAAACTATTTAAACTATTTTAAACTAAATTCAAAAAAATAAAATATTAAACTTACAATTTCACCACTATCCTCCAATGGAGTCTTCCCTTTGCCTCGAAAGATTGAAGAGACCCAAGCTTCAACATATATAAAAGCAATTTACAAATGTCAAAAATTATTTAACTATTTAAACTTATATATTAGAGAACGATTTGGGTAATAGTACATACCTTGAAGAAGAAACAAGTAAAAACATTACTACTTCTACTTCCTCTAAATTTTATGTGTGGGTGTGTAGATATCAGTCGTGGAGTAATTGGAGTCATAGATTTGATCCAATCATATCTATAACTCCAAATTCTCTATGACCCATATCTACAAATAAAGATAAATGACCCTTCTTTATATCAATGACACTACGACCATAGATGATAAGGGGGAATCATCTCTAGCACTATCACCACATCGATGGTCAGATGAATGTGAACTATACAATAAGCTTGAATCATAAGGTGAAGTTGATAATATTCGACTTTCATTTTGGACACCAACTCCTGAAAAATGTGATGGCCTCCTATGCTTCTGTCTCAAAGGCTGCTCTCTTTCCATTGGATATGATATCTAGAAGTTTACAGAAATATCAAATTCTACATGTTACTTAATCAACTTCAAAGACCTAGCTACTATAAAAACTAAGATTTCAATAAGGACCTAGATATCCCTAATATTATCTAATAGTTCTTTAAATGATTATAGCTAATTTATTATCTATTTCCATTTGATATGATATGTACAAGATTACACAAATCAACTCATATCATATTCAAATTCTACATGTTAATTCTTCATCTTCAAAGACCTAGCCACTAAAAAACCGAGTTTTTAATAAAGACCTATATGTCCTTAAGATTATCTAATATATCAACTCATAACATATTTAAATTCTGCATGTTAATGCCTCAACTTCAGAGAACTAGCTACTATAAAAACTAAGTTTTTATTACCTAGATGTCCCTCATATTATCTAATATTTCTTAAAATGAAAATAGCTACACTATTGTTGGATGTATGAGAAATTATTGTAGCAATCTCTGTGTTTTTTTATGTGTTTTAGATTCTTAAAACTACATTTTTGATAAAGACCTAAATGTCCATAATATTATCGAATAGTTCTTAAAATGAAAATAGCTACACTATTGTTGGATGTATGAGAAATTAATGTAGCAACTCTGTGTTTTTGATGTATTTTAGATTTTTTAAATTAATGGAACCAATATCATCAAATATGAAATTAAAGCTACATTTCTTTATGTCAACTACAAGTATTTTCATTATTCCATAAGATCATAGAATATGCCTAATGCTAAGTAAACTGATCAGAGTCAGAGTTAATGAACTCTGCATGGACAGAGTTGATGAACTATGCATGGATAGAGTTCATGAACTCTATCCACATGGATAGGGTTTATCAACTCTGTCCACATGGACAAAGTTAAGTTCATCACTCTATGTGAACAGAGTTCATTAACTTTGTCCATGGATAGAGTATTCATTCATGAACTTTGTCCATGGACATAATTAATACAAATATCTTCCTTATTATACCTATGAACTTAGATTAAAATTTAAAAAAATGCACAATATCTTAATATAATAGTAAGTATAAACTGTAAATAATAAGCATTATACAAGTTATATGTTTCTTTTATGATTTAGATTAAAAATACATAAGATCAAACAGATCGGTAATCAAAAAATTTGATGTTTTATGTGTAATAACGTCTTTTTTTTTATGATTTATATTAAACCTACTAAAATACGTTTTGCTAAGTTATCAGGGAAAGAGTTGATCAACTTTGCATGAACTATGTTTTCCTAAGTATAGTCCATTGTCTTGTCTATTTGAACAGAGTTGATGAACTCTATCCAAATGGATAGATAGAGTTCATCAACTCTGTCCATCTGGATAGAGTTCGTGAACTGTCCATCTGAGTGTTGATCAACTCTGTCCACATTTGGACAGAGTTCATAAACTCTGTCAATTTGGACAGAGTTCAACTCTGTCCACCTATCTCCCCATTGTCGACCAAGTTTAAAGCATCTATTCGTAATCAACCACTTTATAGTACCTTCTTTGTTACGAATTAAATAATCACAGCAAGAAGCCTAGAGAGCTTCCATAATATTGCATTGGGGACAGGTAATTCCATTTTCATCTTGTTAATTTGGAAGATTACCATATAAAATACATTTTTTAAACTTTAATAAAGAGGACAACAGCCTTAAGGGTAGGGATTTCTGAACTGGTTTAATCAATTTTTGATTAAAGTCTTCTGAACTCTGTCCATTTGGACAGAGTTCATCAACTCTGTTAACATGGATAGAGTTCATGGATGACTACCTTCGTCATATACGTATTAACTAAAATTAAAATTATAAGAATTATACGTTACTAATTAACTTATGCAAACTTTAACTCTGCAATACTACGATGAAAAACGAATATAACCCATTAACTACAACAAGAGATAAATCACATATTCAACGTTTCATATTATAAAAGCAACTGCGTAAACATTTACCTGACAAGGGGCAACACAGCAAGACCAGACCACGAACAGACCCTCCAAGAAAAGACCACAAACACCCCCACGAAGTGACCTCCATGAACAGACCTCCATGCCGAATAGACCTCCACACCGAACAGACCATCATGAAGCAACCTCCATGAACATGCTTCCACACTGAGAGAAAACTAGACAGTGTTCGGCCTCCACGCTGAACATACCATCACGAAGCGACCTCCACAAACAGACCTCCATGCAGAGAGGAAACTAGACAGGTAGTGGGGTACCAGGATGGTGTATGTACATGTCAGGAGGAACGGTGACATGGACGGGGATGACGGGAAACAACCACCAAATCGAGTGGCGGGAGAAACACGACAGGATGAGGACAAATGACTACAGGAGAAAACAATGAAAATGGGGCTGGAGCTGACCTTTTATGCGGAATAATTATTCGTCCAAACAAATTTTCGGCTGAATAATTATTCAGCCAAACAATTATTCGGCCTAATAAGTATTCGGTTCTGAACAATTATTTGGCCGAATAATTATTCAGCCGAATAAGTATTGAAACGACCGTAAAAATTATCGGTTGGCTATGCGTTCCGTCAAATTAAACAGTTCACCATTAAAGGTTATTCGGTTGAATAAAGGATTCGTTATTCGGCTGAATAAATATATTATTCGGTGGAATAAATATAGTTATTTGGCTGAATAACGTCCACTATGTTGTTTAGGCACCCGATTCTCATAGATGTGTTACCCAACTTCACGTTTTCACACTAACATTATTAATCATTATTAACATTATTTCACCTTTATTGAACATAATTTATAATTTAATCCTAATCATGATTAATTAACCTTTCATTTCATAACTAAGATAACTGATGTCATTTATAATGTAACCATTCATGACCATATGTGTCCAAGCCGTGTTTTGATAGTGTTTTAGATAATTCATACAACATATGTAAATGATCTATGTAAGCATAGCTAATGCTTGCATATCTCGTGTAGGTTACTATTTGTCAACGCATACTTTAACACACATTTTTAATGTTTATTTTCTAACTCATATTATAATAAGTTATGACACCAACATAATATACTGAAACACAACACAAGAATCAAGCAAAGGGCTTTGACACACAGTTAATCAGTTTCCCTTCTAAAACTTCCATGACATTCCTATCTAACTACTTTGTTCTATATAATTCACAACGAACTGAACCACATTCTATCCTTCCTCTGCTAGACTACCCTGGAGCATCAACTACATGACCTAACTCTAGTTATAACCCCTAAGCAGAAGTGTCGAATCCATCGACTAAGATTCCCGAGCAAGTACCCACTAGTCATCATCACACACCCTGGGGAGTGTGTCGTAGCACAACCCTCCCATGACTTCGAGTTTCGGGGATAAACGGTGGGTAATGCCTCCACCCCCTAATGGAACAAGAAATTATGTCTACATTGACATATAACGACATTGTGATTGTTGTACTCAGGTTTTGTCATCGAATAGCCAATTTGAGCAGTTGAATTTCCTGAAACCCCACACCAACCCACACATCATGATACTAACAATAATCACACATAAGAATAACAATTCATTCTCATACCATATATATATTGGAATTCATACCATTGATGTACTTCCATTTTGTAGGGCTAACTGTCCATTTTGCTCGTCTAACCCTATCAGCCAGTCTCATAACAAAATTTCGTGCAATCATCGACATATATATGTACACATTTTGTATACGAACAACAATATAACAATTTGTACCATGCATCTGGAATCATAATAATTCACTTGAAACATAACTTTAAATCGGTATCCACGTACCATTATCTATTAAATTTTTATGCTAGAGGCATAATCAAAACATGACCATAATTCATAATATTAACATCACACACATATATATATTTTCCGCAAAATAATAGATCCATATTTCTATAGAGTCATCGACTGACGAAGTCCCATAATAATAATCATATACAACAAGTAATGATAGTCTTGGTAATAAGGTAAAAACGAGGTATTACATTGCCCCTCCTTGTGACAGGATGGCACTTCACTTTACACTATCATGTTACACTAAATACAAATTAGGTCCTCCATGTCCCCTAAATATTTTCCAAGTTCAAACAAATGACACTTTAAAATGTCAAATCTTTATCAAATCCTAAAATTTTCATGTTCAATTTGTGTAATGTTTAAAATACTACATAATTTTATCTCATTTAAGGAGAAGCTAACAAATCTCTAGAAGTTAGACACATATCCTTTAACCATTACAATGACACATTTGTAAATGACCATTTGGCCATGTCAATAATATTTTCTTCAAAGTTTCCTCATATTACAATGGTGTGGTACCTAGGATATTGTACCCCCAACAAGTGGTTAAGTCCTTTATCTGTTTGGAGACACGAACATTATGATTGATGAGGTACTATGTACTTGGACATATGTTATGATGTGCTTGAAATTGATCTTTTGCTTAGGTTGTGTGGGCATGCCCAAGAAGAGAGTTCGTGTTATCTATAGGGATTAGATTAGATAAAAGAAAAAATATAATAATAAATGGATATATGGAACCCAACAACTAAATAATTCTACAAAAACGAAAAGTCACCCTCTACAAACATAACTAAAATGATAGGTGTCACAATCTTAATAATATACTAAAAATGGACTACCTCCTATACAAAATAAAAAAAATGTTAATGAGGTTGGTGAAAGGAGAGAAGAGAAAAAAAAATCACACAATGAATAGAAAAAGAAGAAAGGGAAGGATGTGTTATCTTCTTGGTTTTTGTGCATCACATGACCAATGCCCAAGTTTAGTTTTAGTTCAAAAATCTCTAGGTGTTGACGCAAGAGTACTTCATATGTACTATTTTGCATGAGTACTGCCTAGGTACTATTTTGGAAAGAGTACTATTGGTTTAGTATTTTGGAAGGAGGACTAACTGTATGAATGAACCATGGAAGACTTGTAAAACAAACCTTGGATAGCTAGATACTAGAGAGATGGCTCCTCTGAGATTGCAGTCATGAGTACTTGTATGGTGTAAGGTGGGTCTTTGAGGGAGTGTATCTTCTGGTTGGTGAAAACTATAATAGAAAAACTAAGATCTAATTACTCATGAGAAAACTAAAAGCTAATTCCTAGAGGGACCAAGAACTGGTTTGGGGGTGTCTATGTGAAAACAAAGAGTTCATGTGTTTTCTATAGTCTACCCACTCCTAACTGAGACCCCCAGACCAGACCTAACTACACTCAAAAAAGTCAAGGAAGAAACCTAACGCGCACTGAGTGGATCATGGTTTTCCCACTAGTGGTTTGCAAAAGGGAAATATGAAGACAAAATAAGATAAGTACAAATTCCTCATTCTTTTTATATGTTGAATTTATAGTTTATTTGAATCTTGAGTTTCTATTTCTATGTGATTTGAGTTAAACATGAAATTACTATGATTAACCCTAGATGGAATATTTCTCTTACTTGATAAGCATAAGGTACTATAATTATGAAATCTAGAAGCTACTCTCTTCAACGAACATAGGATCTCATGCAATTTTCATGTGAAATATAGGATAGATATGTTAAATGATTTGCATGTTGTGATTTATACATAGATTTTTGTAACATAGATTTATTGGCATAAAAAGCATGTGTGTATTACTAGAATTGCATTAGATAAATTTTGTACTTATATCTAATTAAATATTGTAAAGAGTTGTTTGATGACGACATCATGTTATTACTTATGATCTTTCCGAGAGATTCTTCATGCATGTAAACACTTAAACTTACAATAGTATTTTATTCAATCATTTATACATTAAAAAAATACTTTAGTTTGATCAAATCCTTATATTCTCTACGTAAATAAATTAATTACCATGGAAATGAAATAAATAAAATAATTTATTTAGGAGCCTATGGAGGATCTCTATAGTCTCATTATGTTATTAATGTGATTGAGTTCAATGGCTGCATAATCCAAATCATAAATATTGCTTGTTAAAAAACTAATATTACCATTGCAACCATTAATAACCAAAAGTAAATGAGGAATGGGTCTAAGTTGACCATGATGTCATCTGAAATGGGGAAGGATCTATGTATACAAACCGCTTTCACAATAATGTGATGAAGTTGGCTCCAGTTCCACCGGCTCAGCCTCTCTTTCAAAACCAATATTATTAACAAGGCCGAGAATGAATGCTACGGGAATACTGTGTTAATCAGATTGTTCTCTAAGTACTAGCAAAGAAATCATCTTCCTAAAATAAATATATGAACAATGACAGAGGGAAAATCTCTACCCTCGTTATCAAAAACCTAAGAGCGGCATATACTAAAACAATAATAAACAGTCATGCAACGAGGTCAGGCATTGGCCCTTCCCTTTTCCCAGGATAATCTTACATATATTATTTATAATCATAACTTACAAATTTAAAAGATGATGACAGTCAAAAGCCACCGCACCCAAGGATAGTACAACCATCCAAACCAATTCTATATTAACTTAGAAAAGAGACATGTAACCATTTAAATATTGGGATTCAACCAGCGTAGTATACTATTCCCTGGGATGACTAGCGAGTTATTGGGAGATTCAAACCACTACTCCCCCCCACTCCATCCTAACAGAATACCCATGCTAGACCAATATTGGACAAAGGCTTCCTAGAGATAATACTCTTATGGATAACATACAAGTCGAAGAGTGAGCTGTCGACCACAACCCAACTCCTTGGAGAGAAGTTTAAACCTGTAAATGCAATTTGTGCCATAAGAGATAAGCGGTAGCAATACATATTAAGACAAAGATTATGAAATATGAGAGGAGAAAATATTACCTCGTGACCTAAGGCCACCAATACATGGATACGCTATGGATACAAATCCAACAAATTATTAGTCTAAGAATTGACTCCACGGAAATATTAAAAGAAGCAATGTCAAAATAAAGAAATTTATTGTATACCCTAACGAATCGATTCAATGATTCGACTCCCAACTCAACTCTTTATCATTGAAATTGATAATGATGGAAAGAATCCATGAAGTGTGACCCTACACAGAGCCATCAAGCCAAGACTAAGTTAGTACAACATATGGATATGATATCATGCTCATAAAACTTGACCTAACAATAACGAACACATTACCTAGACCTGCAATAGATTTCTCCTCGTTGGAATGTGAGTACCAGACAAAGTTGATAACAATTGGATAATTTATCAGGTAAGAATGAGAACATATGGATATTATATCACACTCATAAAACTTGACCTAAGAATACGGAACACATTTACCTAGACCCACAATAGATTTCTCCTCGTAGGAATGTGAGTACTAAACAAAGTTGACAACAATTGGATAATTTAGGTAAGAATGAGATCTCATAGAGAAATAATCCTCAAGTGAATATATGCTCGGAATAAACCTTGGAAACCTGATTTCCTCTATAAAAACATATTCTCAATCAAGAAAGGCACTCCCTAAGGGAGCTCGTACTTTCCTAAATGCACCCTCACCATAAGACTTAAATATGGGCACAATGCTATCCTTTGTAGGTTGTGCATGCATCCAAATTGCATGCGCTCCACCTTGGCATTTAAAATGTGGAAACATTTCCTTGAATGGACTAGACAAACCATAAATTTTGGAGTATGTATTTATTAACTCTCGTGGTTCCTTGTTTAGTGTGGATTAGTTGGAGGAGGGCCAACCTTCCTAGATTTGGAATGAGGATACAATGAGGGGTTTGGCTTGTTGTTAGTATGTTCTATGAGCCCAATTGGATTCCTTAAACTAAACACGACTGATCAGTCTCACTTTAGACATGAGGCTCAATGATCACAATCCTAGCCCAAAACCATATGCAACGATGA
>LPNX010204274.1:578370-595456 GCA_001517045.1 Pseudotsuga menziesii | reverse complement strand
ATATATATATACATATATACATATATATATACATATACATATATATATATATATATACATATATGTATACATACATATATGTATATATATATATATATATATATGTATGTATGTATGTATGTATGTATGTATGTACACACACATATATACACACACACATGTAGTAGTTGGCTTATGTAATGGTATGTTGACGTATATATAAATATAATGGTTTGTTTATATATATTGTGTGTCCATATATGGTTTGCACATGCAACATGTATAATTAAGGGCTTGATCACATGATAAGTATATATGTGTATTATGTGATGCAATACATATATAGGATGAGTACAAGGCAAAACTGATTGTAATCATTATATCTATCCAATTCTTGTAAGGGAGTTGTATATGCATAGATAATTCCTTGAGGCATCAATGTCTCTGGTAATTGAACCTATGTCAAATCACCTCCTATGAAATTATGGGAAACATGATAGTAGCTCAAGGATGGAATCAAGATGAAAATATGAACTATAAGAGTAAGTAGATACAAGAATGAAATCATGCTTGCGTTAAATGATGAACTTGTTAGTTATGACTCTACATGCTTGATACTACTCAGTTTATGTGAATCTATATAAATGTTTAAAAAACACTAGTGTTGTGGGTTCATTAAAAAATGGTATTAGAGCTTAAGGTTGCAATAGTTGGACCTTATGGACTCAACTATGCCACTGAAAATTTCAAATTATACAATTATCGAATTTTTATTCTTATAGGAAACAAGAAGAACATATGACTATTAGAATAAGTTAAAAACCTAAAGCATCTACAGAGATGGATGAGTTTACTAGTAAACCTGAGGTGTGGGATAGACTACCACCAGAAGAAGATATGTTTTTTTAGTTAAATACATATCAGAATACAACAACCCCATCAAAAATAATGGAAACAGTAAGAATCCTACAAGCAGAATTGCAAAATTTCAAGAATGACAACATTAAAGCTTTGAGGGAGCAACATGAAATAAACACCATCTTGTTACAGAATCTCACTAAAATCATAAAAATGTGAAACTTTCTCACACCTCCAGTAATGGGGGCAATAAATTATCCAAAGAAAAAGGTTCCAAAAGTAAGGAATTGAAATCCAAATTCCAACATGTTATAGGAAACAACTCATCTGGTAGTGAGTAAGCTATCTCTGACCATTCTAAAAGTGATAGTACAATGAGTTCACCTCCTAATAAAAAAGTGTAAAAAAAATTCTCCAAAGATTTAAAACGGTAATTTAAGAAGGTTAAACCACCCACCTTTAACAGTGAGGTGAAAACATGTGAGGAAGATGAATCTTGTCTTTTGTGGATGAAGAAATAATTTCAAAACTATAATTATGACAAAAACATGAAGGATTGGTTGGTTGTGTTTAATATTACAACCAAAGCATCCATTCGATGATATGATCTAAAATTTACCAAGGGAATCAAATAAAAAAAATCAGATGGAAGGAGTTTAAGGAGTTGTTCAAAAAGAAGTACCTATATGGGAGATTCTATGATAAATAGATAAAGGAATTCCATTATTTTAATATGGGATAGATGACTATGGACAATTTGATTGATAAGTTCCTAGAATTATTGTGTTACATTCCATACATGAAGGAAGAGAAGGTCACGATTCAAAGGTTTTTGAGTTTCTTACCTTAGTAATTTCTGCACGACTTGAGTTTAACTTCCCAAAGGATATGGAAGAAACCATCCACAAGGAAAGACTTTGTTATGAAAAAATCCAACACAAGTCTGAGAACTTGGAGAGCATATGAGAAAAGAAGAGGTGGAAATATGAATAATGGAAGAAAGGTTGTATAGAGGCATTCAAGAATCGGGCCAATTCCTTCCAAAATAGTAATGCATATGGAAAAACTAACTCTAGCAGAATACTCCTTCTCAAAATAAAAACCAACCTACTAGAATTACAAGGAAGAAACAAAGAGGGACCAATCCAGGATCACTATGATGTCGGCGATGCTATGAAAATCGTGACTCATAGACCTCAAGACCATGGTTTGTGTATTGATTATAGACAACTACACAAGGTTAGAATTAAAAATAAATACCCTTTTCCTAGAACTGGTGACCTATTTGATCATGTCAAAAGGGATAAAATGTTCTCAAATATCGACTTGAGGTTAATTTATCACTATATAATAATTAAGGACCAAGATATTCACAAGACAAATTTCAAAAAAAATTGGTATGGACATTGCATGTTTGTGGTTGTACCTTTTGGCCTCACTAATGCACTAGCAACGCTCATGTGCCTCATGAATGGTATCTTTATCAAGTACCTTTCCAATTTTATACTTGTCTTTATAGATGACATACTTATCTAGTCAAATATGAGGGAAGAAAAAAAGGAACATTTGAGGATAATCCTACAAGCTCTCAAAGATCATCAGTTGTACGCAAATTTTTGTAACTGTGAATCTTACAAGAACTAGATCTAGTACCTAGGCCATGTGATTTTCGAACAAGGAATTGTAGTTGACCTTGATAAAGTAAAGGCAATAATGGAGTGGTGTACTCCTAAAAATGTGACTGATATTCGATCATTCATTGTCCTTTCCAGGTACTACAAAATATTCATAAAATATATCTTAAACATTGCATATCCTATAACTTCACTTCAGAAGAAGGAAGCAAAATTTTGTTTGCAGAGAAAAGTGCAAGATAAGTTTTTAGAAACTTAAGCACTTGTTGACCACTGGTTCTATTTTGAATATTGTAGATCCATCCAAATACTTTGTAGTATGAACGGATGCATGCAAACAAGGCCTCAAAGGAGTATTAATGTAGAATTACCATGTGATAAGCTATGAATATAGAAAGTTCAAGGAGCACGAAAGGAATTATGTAACTCATGAATTAGAGATAACTGCTATAATTCATGTGCTCATAATGTGGAGACATCACATGATTGGGAAAATATTTTTACTAAAGAATAACAACATTGGACCGAAATATTTATTCGACCAACATAATCTAAATGCACGATGGTTGGATTTCCTAAGAGAGCATGAATTCGAAATTAAATATATTAAGGGAAAGAAAAAAAAGGCAATAGATTCTCTCAATAGGATCATTCAACTAAGAGTAAGTGGAAAACTGTGGTGAGAATATTTCAATTTGACAAGTTTCGAACCTCTTAGAATCATTCAACTAATTTATTCAACTATTGTTAGCTTTTGCAACTAATCTAAAAGATAAAATAAATTCATCCCTTGAGAAAGATAATAATTAAAAGAAAATGTGGTTAAGCATGTAGCAAATGCTACAGGACAAAAAACGAATAATCGTGAGCTCACTACAGATGGATTACTCTTATACACTAACATGTTATATGTACCAGATTCAACAGAATTAAGAGAAATCATCTTGGATGAATTTCATAAACAACCATGCTATGGGAACCTTGGGTACCAAAAAAATATTACAACAGTAAGGAAGCAATATTTTTGTCCTAGAATGAAATTAGAAATCACTCAGTACATAGGCAGATGCCTGAAGTGTCAGTAAGTTGAGGTTGAAAATTGACATCCAACCGGTTTGTTGCAACCCCTACCCATCCCTAAATGGAAATAGGAGACCATTTCAATGGATTTTATAATATTGTTTCCAAAATATAAAGCACAACATGAATCTATCATATTAGTTTTGGAAAAATTGAGCAAATATTCCCATTCTATTCCGATTAAATATACATTCAAGGCCATTAACATTGCAGAGATATTCCTGAAAGAGATATTTAGACTCCTTGGAGTACCTAATAACATTGTCACAGATAGAGATGGAAATTTCAGCTCAAACTTTTGGAAGGCATTATTTAGAAGTTTTGGAAATCAGTTGAATCTAAGCACTACTTGCCACCCCCAAATAGATGACCAAACTAAAAGAACAAATAAGATCCTAGAAGATATGTTGCGAATGTATGATATGGATAATGCCAGGAAATGGGAAGACTACCTACATTTGGTTGAGTTTTCTTATAACAATGGTGATCAAATATCCACAAAGATATGTCCCTTTAAAATTATGGATGGAAGAAAGTGTAACAACCCAGTCACTTGGGACAAACCACTGGATAGAGTTATGCTAGAACTTAATATGATTAAAAAATTAGAGAAAATTGTTAGCAAGCATAAACGAAATCTCATAATGGATCAATATCAAAAAATATATATGCCAACTTATGTAGGAGGCCCAAGGATTTTGAGATAGGATGCCTTGTGTATCTCAAAGTGAAAGAAAAAAGAATCTCCTTGAACTTGGGGAGATGTTCTAAACTAGCCCAAAGATATTGTAAACCCTTGCAAACTTCAACAAAATTTGGTCATGTTGATTAATAGTTAGTCTTGTCGACTACCATTAAAGTACATAATGTATTTCATGTATATTTAGTAAAGAAATATATTCATTATGCTAAAAATGCTATGGATTTGGCATGTGATACAAGCCGGGTATTTTTTAAGGATCCTAATATTATACTTAAGTATATTCATGATGCTAAACATGCTATGGATTTGGCATGTGATACAAGCTGGGTATTTTTTAAGGATTCTAATATTATACTTAAGTATAGTTTTCTAGACGATTTTCTTGGATTGAAAAAAAATATGTTTATAGATAGGTAGGCGAATATTAAATAAGAAACATAAAATTAACATTGAAATGTGTAAATTTTGGCAAATATTGTGATAAAAAAAACACATTTTATGTAAATATAGGCGATATTAGACACTAAAAAGGACCAAATAACGAATTTATTTTTCGAAAAAAACCCAAAAAAATAGCCACTTGGTGAAACTTCGCCCCTAAAAATTACCCTGGATACAAGTATAATCAGAAGGGGATTTATATGCAAAACCCATGCACATCCTGTATAAGAAAGAAGTTGTGCTCTGGAACAAAATCATCGCTCAAGTAAAAGTGCAATGGGACTATTTTGAATCTGAGGAAGTGACTCAGATATGGAGGATAAAATGATGGAAACATACATATCTGTGTTCCAAGATTAGGCTACGATTATCTTGTGAACATAGTGGGAGTGTTGTTTTAAGGGGGAGGGGATGTAATAACCTAGGATGTTGTACCCCCCAAAAGTGGCTAAGTCCTTTATATATTTGGACACATGAACATTATGATTGATGAGTTACTATGTACTTGAACATATGTTCTGATGTGATTGAAAGTTATCTTCTTCTTAACTTTTATAATCTATTCAAATTATTTTTCCTTTGTCCCATTAGAAAGACCAATTGACCAAATTGTATTTACACATTTCTTAAAATTGATATATTTGTGAAAGAACTTAGTGTTAATATGCTCATATTCCAACCATATGGATCTACTTTTGAGCCTCCATTCTAACTCCTTTTTTTTCTAAAAGTTCCTTTTGTATCCTCTATTGTCTTTAAACCTAGCAACTTTTCATCATTGGAAAACCCTCTAACATTATTTTCAAAACGAGTGGTTATGTTTCTTTTACCTTTTCTAGGTCTACTTGATTTTCTTCCTTTTTCATCTTTGCACTCCCTACAACTAAATTCTCAACTTGTTTGATATTGGAGACAAATTGAGGCATAACTGAATCTTATCATCAAGGATCATAAAATTTTCGTTTTTGTAAATAGAAATCTAACCTTATCCAACCAATCATGATTAGATTTAAAAGGAAATGGAAGTTTTCTATCCTCCTTTTCTAGTTGTATAAGAATAAGTAGATGATCATATAAACCATTGTTTCCTACTCAATAGTTGTATCTTTTAAAACCTCCTCTACCAACTTTTCTACCATTAAGAATATATCCATAATCTTATAGATGCTTGTTTTTCCATGTTAGCACTCAAACTAGCACCTTAAGATTGAATTCCTAAAATCAATGATAGCTTATGGACATCTAAGAAGGAGGCCATTATCACCACACCTAACCTTTTTTGTCTCTTTAAGCTATCTCTTATCTGTCTCAATGGTAGAGTCCCTAGGGTAGGATCACTAGATTTTAACAATGAAGTGCACGGTGAAAATGAAGAGTAACTTTAGAAAAACAAAGTTTTTTTATTGTAAAATATAAGAGTCATGAAGGAATTGGAGACCAATGTTTTATACAATGGGAAAATTGGTCATCCAAGAACTGCATGAGGCTTTCTTTAGGAATATTAGAAAGGGACAAGGTCACAATGCACAAACCTAGATGCTCAATAGTGGATGGGATGATTTTAGATATCGCACAAAAGGAAATTTCTAGAACAAATAAAATTCAAATGGAATTAAGGAGGAAAGCTACATTGAAAGGCATCAAATAACACATGATTCTAGACATGAAATATGCACGTAAACTACACTTCCAATTGATAACAATCACATAAAATATAGAAATCCTAATCCTTCATCACCTCAATTCCATTAAAAATTTGAAGATCCATTAACCAACCAAGCACATGAGAAACGTGAAAAACCTTCAATAGAGCACTACCATTAACCACCCTTCATCACAATTGAGTATCCCTTGTCCATGAAACTCAATACCTCATGTCCTTGTTTTCTAATTTTCACTCTGTCTCCCATCCACTGCTTCTACATGAAATGTAATAAATGTATCATAAATATTTGTATTGCTTTATAACATGATTAAGCCCCCCTTGACCCCCTTAATACAGGGTAATATATTTTCTCATTTATATATCAAAGTTTATTCTGTAATATGAATGGGCATGATAGCATATTTCCTACCAACTTACCCCTGATGCTATAGTCATATTATTATATGAATTTGATTAAGCTTAATGGCTCCATAATCCAAATCATAAATAACGCTGGTATAAAAATCAAAATTACCATTTATACCATTAATAACCTGAAAGTAAAAAGGGCGTGGCAGGAAAATTTAAACCATCCCACCTAGAGACAATACAACCGTACAAGCCAAGTCTATATTAACTTGGAAAAGAGACATTGTAACCTTTAAACATTCAGTGTAATTATTCGATTCAACAAATGAAGTAGACTATTCTTGAGAACGACCAATGGATCGTTGGGAGGTTCTAAACCCCACTCTGCCCCTTCCATCCTGAAAATATCCATGCCATACCACGATTGGCCAAAGACATGCCAAATATTATACTTACTCTGGATTCCATTTGAGGAGTGAACTGTCAACCACGACTTGACTCCTCAAACAGAAGTATAAACTTGGAAATGTATTTCACACCATAAGAGATAAGAGTTAGAATTCTAAATATGAGAGGGATATTACCTTGTGACCCGATATCACTAGTCAATTACTACTTTATGCAGGTGAATCAAACCAACCGTTAGTCTAAGAAATGAATCCATGGAAATATTAAAAGAAACGATGTCAAATTAAAGATAGTTATTGTATACCTTCATGAATTAAATTAATGCTTCGACTCCTAATTCAAATCTCCATCATTGGCATCAATACTGATGCAAATAATCCATGAAGTGTGATGCTATGTAGAACCATCAAGCCAAGCAGTAGTTAGTACAACATATGGAGATGATATCACACTTAGAAACTCAACTGATGTAGGAGCATATGTTCCAAAACAAAACGAATTTTCAAATTAAAAATGTTTAAGAAGGGGATTGGTTCCCTTGAAGTTAATTGTCTTGTTTTTCATCGAATTAGAGGTAGTTGAAGGATTTTCAATCCTTCATTTGTAATAATTCCAATATAAGGATAGTCTTATCTGGATATTAGATTTAGGGGTTTGTTAAGGATAATAGGAAGATTTATAGGATTTGGTCTAAATTAGAAATTTGATCCAATTTGTGTGGATCTACAACGGGGGCTTTCTATCATTGTATAAATGTGGTATGAATCCATGTAATTGGGTTGGACTTGATCAAATGAAATAGACCTGAATAGGTTTTGATGAAGATTGGGTTGGTCAATACTAGGATAGATTGTACTGTGAGTATTTGATCTTAATGAAAAATACCATGTTTTGTATGAATCTTTGTCCTTGGAGTCTGTATTCGTGAATTTTACGCTTCATGATTTATCTAAGTTGTTTGTGATCGTGATAATGATATGCTGGTGACAAGCATCCCAAAACCATCAACTGTTTCTGTAAAATTTATCTTTGTATGGTCGAATGTAAAGTTTGACTGTGTTTTGAAGCCGTGTAAGAATAGACGGACCATATTGTGATCAACTTAGATTAACGGTCGTGGAAAGTTCCAAAGTTGGAAAGTGTAAGTTGCTAAAGGGACTTGCTAACAACTGAAGTTGAATGCTTGAGATCGTGACCAAAGGAGATCAACGGACGAGATAACTTTCGTTGAGTGAAGTTGTGTAGACTTTAATACCAAACTGTGATGCGAAATTTGTTTTAAATTCACCCTGTTATTGCTTGAAGTCCATTGTTGATTGATCTGGTGTCGATCCAATGGTTTAAACCAATTTCACTGGGTGAAATAGCGTGAAGATTAAAGTGGTAAACCAGATGTGAAATTCTATTCAAATCCAGTTCGTCGTTGCTTGAAATCCGCCCTTCACGATGGTTTGGGCTCGAAGTTTAGCAGAACTGCTAAGTTTGAGGTGAGACTGCAAGTTTAGAGGCACCCTAAATCTGAACAAAGTGTTGCGGTTTGGTCTTGTTGACATTCGCCTGCACCAAGTGGTATCAGAGAAAGGAATTTGCTCTTGCAGTTATACAAGCGGTAAGTTTGTGGCTTTAAAGTTTTCTTTCTTGTATGAAAGGGAAGGTCTATTTTTATCTTGCACCATTAGCATTCTTAGAAGAAAATAATTTTGATAGTAAAACTATTGAAGGTGACTTGTTGTGTGATGAAATGGAAGTTGGGATTGGAACAGGTCATGGAATAAAAGGTCAACCTGTTGCAAATGTAGAGTTGAGAGAAGAAATAATAGCTCTACATGCAGAAATGGAAGCTATGAAGCTTCCAATAGAAGAGACCCTGAAGCGGGTGATGTCAGTGAGACTAAAGAAGAAGCTACAATAGAAGAAGAAACTGAAGAAGACGATGTTGTAGTGAACTTGTTGAAGATAGTCATGGGAGCTAGTTCAAAGTATAGAACAAAGGTATTAGTTTACGATGGAAGTCTAAATCTAGAAGATGTAATTGATTGGATAAATGTTATGGACAAGCATAAGTATTTTGATTATGAGGAAAAACCTGCATACAAAAAGGTGAAGTTTGCAGTCACGAGACTGAAAGGCCATGCATTGTTATGGTGGGGTGGTGTAAAAGTAGAAAGGAGGAAGAAGAATAAAGAGCCCATAAGAAGTTTGGGCATGATGGTAGCCATGATGAAAGGCAATTTTTTGCTTAAAGATTATCAGCTTGCCTTGTTAAGGCAAATGCAAACTCTGAGACAGAGAATGATGACTATCAAAGAGTATATTGAGGAGTTTTATAAGGTGAACATCATAGCAGGAGATGTTAAGGAAATATCTAAGAATACTGCAAGATATATAAAGGGGCTCGGACTGGATATCCATAATGAAATAAGTCCTTTGTCACCAAATAGTGTGGAGGAGGCCTATCAACGTGCCTAGAAGGTAGAAGAGATGTTGAATAGGAAACAAAATTCCATAAGAGGTAGAGGATAATCCTACAGAGGTAAGAGACACCAAATCGGAAGGAACATATCTACAACTCAAAAGAAAGAAGAATTTACTTCATCTAATCATCAAGAACAATCCTCAAGAGAAAGAGGAAGAGACTTCAAAGGAAGAAGACCTTTCTACAAAGATAGAGGAAGAGGTAGAGTATTTGAAGTTACATGTTATACATGTGGAAAGACAGGTCATATGTCTTGGGAATGTCCTGAAAGAGCGGGAGGACAAATAAATGTACAGATTGCTCAAGGTGAGAAAGAACCTACAGAAAATGAATCAAATGCTGAAGTTCCAAGGATAGGAGAAGTTTTGTTGATGAAAAGAATTATGCTAAATCCAAACAAAGAAGTCCAAGAACCAACACAGAGGAAGAATTTGTTCAGGACAATGTGCAAATCAAAAGTTAAGTGTTGTAAATTTGTTATTGATAATGGTAGCACTGATAATTTACTTTCTGTAGAGATGGTGGATAAATTGGGACTGCAAAGTATTTCACATCCTACACCCTATAAAGTTTCTTGGTTACATAAAGAACATTAGTTGTTAGTACGTGAACAGTGCAAAGTAGAGTTCCAGATTGAGAGTCGAGACTTATAAAGATCATGTCTTGTGTGATATCATGCCCATGAATGTCTATGATATATTGTTGGGTAGACCTTGGCAATATGATAGAGGATAATTGTACAATGGTAGAGACAATACTTAAACTTTTGAAAAAGATGGAAGGAAACATACTCTTATGCCTTTGGAATTTTAGCCTACATAGATACAGTTGAGCTCAAATGTGTTGTTGGTCAAAGAAAAAGAATTTTTGAAACACATCCAAGATGAAGAGGTAAGTTTTTCTATTGTTGGTAAGCCTCAAGTTATTTTGACAAACACTAAATTGGATGATTTTCCTGTTGAAGTTCGGAAATTATTAGAAGAGTATGTTGATATCGGTGTGGATGATTTACCAAGTGCATTGCCACCGGTTACGAGTATTATTCATCACATAGAATTGATTCCTGGTGTAAGTCTTCCAAATAAAGCAACCAATAGAATTATTTCAACAAAAAATGAAGAAACCGGGAAACAAGTACAGGAGCTATTGGATAAAGGGTTGGTCAAAGACAGTTTAAGCCCATGTGTTGTGCCTACGATTTTGAGTCCAAAGAAAGGAGGAGAATGGAGAATGTGCATAGATTATAGATCCATAAACAAAATAATCATCACGTATAGTTTTCCCATAAACAAAATAACCGTCAGGTATCATTTTCCTTTAACCAGAATAGATGAATTGATGGATTGTTTGAGTGGTGCTAAGTATTTTTCAAAGATTGATTTAAAAAGTGGATATCATCACATTAGGATAAGATAAGGGCATGAGTGGAAAACAATTGTCAAGACAAATGATGAATTATATGAGCGGTTAGTTATGCCTTTTGGTTTCACTAATGCACGAAGCACTTTTATGAGATTAGTGAATGAAGGACTTAAAGAATTCACTGGAAAATTTGGAAAATTTGTTATGTGTATCTAGATGATATTCTTATTTTTAGTATAACAAAGGAAGAACATCTTAGACACTTAAATCTAGTTTTGAAGAAATTACACCAGAAGAAACTTTTGATAAACCTTAAGAAGTGTATGTTTATGCAAACAAAACTGATATTTGGGTTTTGCAATTTCACAAGAAGGATTAAAAATGGACCCTGAAAAGGTAAATGCAATTAAAGAATGGCCAACTTTTAGGAATATATTTGAAGTTATAAGTTTTCATGGGCTAGCAAGTTTTTATAGGAAGTTTATAAGGAATTTCAATGGGATTTGTGCTCCAATGTTAGAAACCATAAATAAGGAAAAAGATCCATTCAAATGGACTGAAGCAGATGACAACGGATTTAGGTTGTTGAAATATAAGATCACTGAAAATCCTATATTAGCTCTTCCATATTTTCATAAGTCGTTTCAGGTAAGATGTGATGCAAGTGGAACAACCATTGGATGTGTTCTTAGTTAAGATGATAAGCCAATTACATACTTCAGTGACAAATTAAATGAAGCAAAATAAATGTACTCCACTTATGACAAAGAATTTTATGTAGTTATCCAGGATTTAAAGAAATGAAGGAATTATCTATTGCCTAAAGAGTTCGTTTTATATTCTCACAATCATGATTTGTAGTTCATAACTAAACATGAGAAGTTGAATAAGAAACATGCTAAGTGGGTAGAATTCATGCATAATTTTACTTTTGTTCTTAAGTATATTAATGGTAGTGCTAACAAAGTTTCGAATGACTTGAGCACAATATGTTTTGTTTTGCAATAATTTCAATATAATGTGTTGGGATTCGAACATCTCAAAGAACTTTATCCAAACGATGTAGATTTGAAAGAAGCATATGAAGCATGTCAGAATCTAACACTTAGAGATCGAAGTCTGTGGATGGATTTCATATTGAAAGAAGGTTTTTTATTCAAAGCGAGTAAATTATGTATTCCAAATTGCTCAATGAGAGAGAATTTGTTGCAAGAGAAGCATAGTGGAGGACTTGCTAGACACTTTGGTAATGACAAGACTCATGCTCAAGTTAGTTATTTTTACTTTTTTCCCAAGATGAGATCATATGTTCATAAATTCGTGGAGAGATGTAAAACCCATCTACATGCAAAAGGAATTCAGCAGAACACAAATTTATATCAGCCATTGCCAATTCCAAAGAGACCATGGGATGCTATAAGTATGAATTTTGTTTTGGGATGTGTTTAGTGAAGTTGCACACACTTTAATACCAAAATGTGATGTGAAGTTTGTTTTAAATCCACCCTATTATTTCTTGAAGTCCACCGTTGATTGATTCGGCGTCGATCCAATGGTTTAAACCACTTTCGCTGGGTGAAATGGAATGAAGGTTAAAGTGGGAAACCATGAATGAAATTCTATTCAAATCCAGTTTGTCATTGCTTGAAATATTCCCTTCGCGATGGTTTGTGAGAAGTTTAGTAAAA
This sequence comes from Pseudotsuga menziesii, assembly GCA_001517045.1. Taxonomy (NCBI): domain Eukaryota; kingdom Viridiplantae; phylum Streptophyta; class Pinopsida; order Pinales; family Pinaceae; genus Pseudotsuga; species Pseudotsuga menziesii. Next base: position 582,813 of record LPNX010204274.1, on the reverse strand, counting down.
ATGCTAAGTTTGAGGCAAGGCCACTAGTTTAGAGGCACCCTAAATCTGAACAAAGTGTTGTGGTTTGGTCTTGTTGACATTCTCCTACACCATCAACCTAAGTAGAAGGAAAATGTTAACCTATACATGCGAGAGAGCTTTCCTTGTGGGAATCCAAGTAACAAATGATGTTGATAGCAACTAGGTAAATTTATTAGGTAAGCATGAGAACTCATATAGAAATAATCCTCTAGTGGATGTATGCTCGATATAAACCCTGGAAACCCAACTTCCTCTATGGAAACATCTTCTCAATGGGAAAAGAGCCCTCAAGGGGGCTTGGACTTGCCTAAGTGCACCTTCACTGTCGGCCTTAAAGATTGGTACAATGTCGACCTTTGCAAGTTGCGCATGCATCCAAATGGCATGCAATCAACCTTGGTGTTCAAATCATGATAGTGTTTCCTTCAATGGACTGCACAAGACATAAATTTTGGAGTATGTTTTTCTTAAGTCTTGTGGTTCCCTCGTTTAGTACAAAGTAGTGGGAGGAGGATCGACCGTCCTAGGCATGACATGATGATACGATGAGGGGATTGGCTCAGTACTAGTGTGTCGTATGAGCTCAGTTGGGCATAAGTCTAAACCAATGTTTAATAATTTGTATACATACATATCCCTCAAACTAACAAAATTGATGTGGTCTCGCTTTAGACATGAATCTTTGTAGTCATGATACTAGCCCAAGTCCATATGCAACCGTGACATTTGTATAGACACAATTACCCTAGGAATGGCATGATGATATGTCGAGGGGGTTGGTTCACTACTAGTGTGTCGTATGAGCCCAGTTGGGCATAAGTCTAAGCCAATGTTTAATAAATTGTATACATGCATATCCTTGAAACTAACATGATTGATGTGGTCTCGCTTTAGACATGAAGCTTTATGATCATGTTAGCAGCCCAAGGCCATATGCAACCGTGATATTTGTATAGACATAATGGTTTGATCCTATGGATATAATGGTTCATTATCTCTATTTATATATACCAACCTAGATCCAAATCCTAGGTTCTATCAAGCGTCGAGATGGATCAAATATCTCGAGGTGCAAACTTCTTCTTAGGTATTGCACTCAATGAGCTATCAACTTTGGTGTGTCCTATATATAGCCCACATATAGCCATTGATTTGATTCAAACCAAAAGACACATCTTTTTATTTAATGTCCACATATAATATTCGTATTATTAATATTTAATATTATTTATGGCCGACAAATAATATTTTTTATTATTTTTTATTTTGTTAGGAACAAAAATTACAACATCTCCCCATACATGGTTTTAAAACCATATGCAAGGTCCTCCTAAAACCATGGGTTGTTTAGGAGGCCTTGCACATGGTCTTAAAACCATTTGCAAGGCCCTCCTAAACCATGTATAATAAAACCTTGGGTTGTTTAGGGTTTAAAACCATGTGCAAGGCCCTCCTAAACCATGGGTTGTTTAGAAGGCCTTGCAGATGGTTTTAAAACCATGTGCAAGGCCAACATTTTTTTGCGGATAATTCAATTTTTTATTTTTTATTATTTTGTTAGGTAGGAACATTACAACATCTCCCCATACATGGTTTTAAAACCATGTGCAAGGCCAACATTTTTTTGCGGATAATTCAATTTTTTATTTTTTATTATTTTGTTAGGTAGGAACATTACAACATCTCCCCCATATTGCATTTTTTTTGTGACCCACTTTTTTTTTTTGCAGATAATTAAATTTTACTTTTTTATTGTTTTGTTAGGTAGGAATATTACAACATCTTCCCCATATTAGGTTGTTTTTCTACCCGACATTTATTTTGGCTTATAATTAAAAAAATTGTTTTTTATTAATAAAAATAACTTTACATAATGTTATGTAACGTTACAAGATCTCCCCATTGTTTCTATTTATATATGAAACAATGTGTCGATATTGTTAGAAAATAGGACCGCAAAGCAATAACAGATATATAGTTAAAACATTAAACAAGATGCAAAACACATTAAACACATTACAGAGAGACACAGATATAACGTGGTTCACCCAAACGATGGGCTATGTCCACAAAGAAATTGCCAGTCCTTTTATTACAGTCCAGAAAAATGAAGGGATACAACCTACAGCAAAACCGTTGCACTTCCTCTTTACGCTCTCACAGTCTCTCTCACAACCACAGAGATTGTTTACAATACCATTAATATAATACACAGCCGTGTTACAACGCTTTCTTTTATAGGGGAAAAATACCATGGGAAAATACTATGGTTAACCCAATACCATGGGTCCGCAAAACTGTTGGCAAAGCATGGGGAACGAGTGTACAATACACCTAGGGTACAAACATGACTGAATAATATCTCTGGATCTGGAATATCAGGCTCCACAACCAACAATCTTCCAATTGGAGACTGATCACAGCAACTCCACCGTTGCTGCACTTGCTGGACTATGATTAGGACCTTGGACTTGGCAAATTTCTTATTTTCACCTTCATGCTTGAAGGCCAACAGAAACCAAGCAGGAAATCAGTTTCTCTCTGGTTACTCCCTTTGTAAACATGTCTGCAGGATTCTGGCTAGTATGTATCTTTTCCAATTTTAACAGTTCTTCATCTATAACAGATCTTATGAAGTGGCACTTGAGATGTACATGTTTAGTCTTCAAATGAAAGGTTGATTTATTTGCAAGATGAATGGCACTCTGGTTGTCACTATACAACCTACTATTCTCCTGCTTCTTACCCAATTCCTCCATGAATCTCTGCAACCAAATCATCTCCTTACTAGCCTCTGTAGTAGCAACATACTCCGCTTCTGTTGTTGAAAGTGCAACAACCTATTGCAGTTTTGAAATACAACTTACTGTTGTTCCACCCCCATTAAACACATACCCTGTGGTGCTCCTCCTGCTATCTTTATCACCAGCCATATCTCTATCAACATATCCCTTTAGAACAATGTCTGAACCTCCAAAACATAATGCATGAGAAGTGGTACTTGGGTCAGTGCAAGAAGATGATGGACCTTTAAGATGCAATCCTAGTTTTCAAAAACAACATCATGCTACCAAAAAATACATCAACCCGAGCCTGACATAGCACTTGGTATGGTTCAACCCCAGCCTGACATGTCATAAAACATGTAGGATAGGAAGAAACATCGCGCACGTGTTATAGAACTACAAAACGTGCACGCGATATGAAAATTATATAAAAAAAAAAATACACAGTCCCGAGCCCATTTTCATTATCAGAAACGCGATTTCGACGGGCATCGCAGCGTTTGGAGCGTTTGGAGCGAGATTTCGATAGGCATTGGAGCGTTTGGAGCTGATTCAAGTGGAAGGGAGGATATTTCACGCCCACCATTGGTTGATTCCTATACCCTCTCTTCATTTTATAACAAAATTACCATTTTCCCTCTTATAGTTATGTATTTTAGTTCAAGGTTTCTTTCTGTGTTTGGTTTTCTAATATATATAATAGTATCATGCTTTCAAACATATTATATAAACTCCATTTTTCCTTTAAACAAATATCAATTATATTCATATAAGTTTTTGAGGGCATCCATTAGCTAATGAGATGAAAGGCTTTACATAAAATTAATTCCATGAGTATTGGGCTATGAGAGAATCTATGAGCTATGGAACAAGCTAATATGTCCTCTTTAATGATGAGGATTTAGCATTTGGCTCTTTCTCTCAGGCCATATACATCTCTATGTTGGTCGATTTTTTATCTATTTTTAATCTTTTCGTTGGTGGGTTATTTATTTCGTACGATGTGTCATATATCAAATGTCATATTGATTTTCATTTATTTGTTGGATAAAAATATATAACCAAGCAATAATGATTATATATAATGAAACAATAATATTTATGAATGTCGAAAGATAATGATTTGGCAATTGAACCGAAGTCAAATCGGAAATTTCAGTTGGCTACCCAAAGAATTGTTTTGGAAGAATTGTATTGATCTGGTCTGATTTGTCATATATATATATATATGTGTGTGTGTGTGTGTGAGAGAGAGTTATATTGTGGATCTGATTAATGGCCATCAACCATGTTTTATGATTCCTCTTATATATGTTGTGTCAAGTGATGTGTGTCTTTGTTTAATATTTATTTCATACTCACATGGAGTGTTGTTTTTTATAATCATTTTGCATTTTGTGAATATTAGTTTATGGTTCATCTTTGGAATGTCCTCTTTAAGGATGGGAATAATGTAGTGTATATGGGAATATATATCTTCTCTTTAATTATCAATTGATCAATGTTTGCAAACTCTCATATTCAATAAGGGTTGGAATCATTAAATCCTCCATTAGGGTGATGGGGTCACTTTGGAATCAAAATGATAAGAGATCATGTTTTGGGATACTATGGCAAATCAATACTAGGTTCGAAT
>LPNX010204274.1:539808-568431 GCA_001517045.1 Pseudotsuga menziesii | reverse complement strand
AGGATTTCTCTTTGCTCTTCACTACTGTTCGGGCCATGCCTATATGTGATATGCACCATCAAGGAAACCTGCTCAGAGTGATAATACTGACTTTGGATCTCACTTTGAGGTTGTAGAGTGTAGTTCTCGGCAAAATCAATTATTGACAGTATAATTCCACGAGGAAATGAATCTCTGCATATTCTAAACTTTTCATCCTTCCATCGTGACAAGTGGACATGGTGAACATATTGACATGTCTTTTCAATAAATTCCTTGATGAAGACACTAACTTGTACCTGTTGACAAAAAATGTTCTCAATATCAGTTTTTTTTGTAAGTAAGGAATGAAATGCAACTGTTCTGAACATAGTTTTATATATACATGCATGTACTTGAGATGTCACCAATTGCATTTTTTTGCTTTCTTTCCCTGGGGCTATTTCATAGCTGATATATTTGAAACTTTTCATGTCTGTAACCATATTCCCAAATTCATTGTCTCCAGTCTCCTGCATGCATTGGCTCAATAATGCCATTCCAGCACAGTTGGAGCAAGTTCCATCCAAATAGGATTTTGCATAGTAAGTTTGCCCCTCAGGCCTATTGCACATGATACTATGAATGAATTCTCTTGATGAGGTCGGTGGTATTGTCAAGAAGCAATCATGCACATGGTTAGTATGCAACACTCGACGAATGTACAAAAATGTTTCATAGTAATATTCATATTCTACATGTTATCTACAACACCAAGTGTTACGAAGAGTATTAATTCTAACATACCAAGGCTTACATTTCTCAAAAGATCTTTGCCCCAAATTCAATTGTCTATGTTCATTCCTAAATTTCTCGTATAGTTCTGTCTGTGTTATATCAAGAAAATGCTTAATATGTGGTTCACGGTCCTTTGAACCCCTTCTCAGTTTTAGTACATCCTTCCGGTTTGAAGAAGGCCTTGTGTGATCATGCCAAAAACTCTGCACTAGTCCCTTTACTGCATCAACTAGCTTCATGTCACGACGTGGAAATCGACCAATAAAGGTCCAAAAATCTGTCTGGCCAGTTGTGTCGAGATGTTCTCTTCTAATAGAATACTTATGGAGGGTTTTTACATTCAAATTAACTAGTTTAGATGTAGGCTTGAGAAAACCAAGGACCTTGGTGTTCTTATTCACAATTGCTTGTGACAACACACGATGAGCCATTGCGGTCCTTTGACCGTGTGTTCTTACCAATTTTACCAAAGGCATCTACTAAGCTTTTAACTATATGAGAACTTGGTCCAAAAGCCTTTATCATCTTTATCCCTAATGATTTCCTAACAATATTCATGCCCCTAGATTTTAACAATGATAAAAATAATCTACATTTATCTCCATCACATTTAGAATCAAAATATTTATTTAGTATCTGTCGAGTTTGATAAGCAATACTATGTTTAGATAGCATACCTTCCATGGAATTGATGAGTCCTTCATCAACTTGTATACGCTTCAGAGTTCTTCGACGTGCGCTTTGTAATGGAGGTAAAGGGTTTGGATTTCTATCATCTAGTGCATCAACAATATGCTCTGGGGTTTCAGTAGCAACTTGTTGTCCTTCACTCTCTTCCTGGTAGTTGGATGGTGGAAGTCCAACATCCTCATTGATGGTCCGATTAATATTTTCTTCTTCAACAGTAAGCTCCATGTACACTGCCTCTTCATGAGCTTCGTCTTGAGATGGTCCCTCTAGTGAATGCGGAATTTCTTCTTGTGTTGTATTAATAGGATGAACCGTCGTATCCTCTATAATTGGATTTGGATTATTTTCCAAAGAAAGCCTCTGATTCATCATGTCTATTCGTTTCTTTTCTTTCTCTTCTTCGATGACTTCTTGAGGTCTCTTCTTCCTTGTTGATTTTCTTCCTCGGTTACGTACATTCCCCATCACCACAATGATCAATGTCAATATACTTTGTGTTTGTTGCTCCTCAATTACAAGCTTGCAAACTTTTAACTTGCTTTAATATAACTATTAACCCTTCAATATACTTCAATCTTCCTTCTCAATTGTTCATATTTCCCATCAAAACAACAATGAATGAGAAAATTTAATCTTCCTTCAATCTTCAATCCTGCAATATACTTCAATCTTTTTTCTCAATCTTCCTTTTCAATCTTCCTTCTCAATGTTGCACCTGCATAACAAAAAGAATGATGGAGATGGATGGAGATGGTGAAAATTGTGAGTATTTTCAAAGAAATGCTCGTGCTGTGTAAAGATATTGCACGGTAATTCTAAATTCAGAAAAACACGCAGTGATATGCTCTCGGACAATGACAATTCAGTGTTTTTCAACAATCACATAACGCGCACGCGATTTGTTTAACCAAAACGCGTACGCGATCTATAAATCCAAAACGCGCACGCGATATTGTCAATTACAATAAATGAGGTGGGTGCATGACTAAACGAGATTTATTATATTTTCTTGCAAATTTTGCATAGTTGTTTTCTATGTGGATAATTAAGAACTTCATATGGATAATTCCATTAACATTCTTATGCTTAATAAAATATATTTGGGGCTCATATGGCATTTGTGGGACTTAGAACCACCACATAGGCCATACATTATTAGCATGTGATCAAGGTGTGGTGACAATTTCAAGTTTTACTACACTAGGGATAACTCTTAGAACATAATCCATTGTATAGGGTTAAATGATAGGGAATTATACCATAACATTAGTTTCCTTCTAGGATCATAGGCCATGCATGAAGCCTAAGGCCATAATAAAGGGCCCATTTTGACCTTGAATTGGGTTATGTGGTACTCCATAGTGGTTAGAATAATATAGGGCTTCCAATTGCAATAACCAGGCCAAGATAAACATTGAATGGCAAAGCTAAGATGTTCATGATGTTGATGGTCATGAATGAGGATGATGATGATGATGAGTATGATGATGATGAAGGTGATGTTCATGGTGAGGATGATGATGATGTTCATGATGTTGATGTTGAGGATGATGATGATGATGAGTATGATGATGATGAAGGTGATGTTCATGGTGAGGATGATGATGATGTTCATGATGTTGATGGTGATGATGATGATGATGATGATGATGATGATGAAGGTGATGATGATGAGGAGGAGGAGGATGATGATGGTGATGATGATGATGATGGTGGTGATGATGATGAGGATCTTCACGATGATGAAGGTGATGATGATGATGTTCATGAAATTGATGGTGTGGATGATGATGAGGATGAGGATGATGATGATGTTCATGATGTTGATAGTGAGGATGATGATGATGATGTTCATGATGTTGATGATGTTCACGATGTTGATGGTGATGATGAGGATGATGATGAGGATGAGGATGATGATGTTCATGGTGAGGATGATGATGATGTTCATGATGTTGATGATGATGATGATGATGTTCATGACATTGATGGTGATGATGATGAGGAGGATGGTGATGATGATGTTCATGATGTTGATGTTGATGGTGATGGTGAGGATGATGATGATGATATTCATGATGTTGATGGTGATGTTGACGATGTTGATGGTGATGATGATGGTGTTCAAGGTGATGATGATGATGAGGATGAGGATGACGACGAGGAAGGTGATGATGATGTTCATGATGTTGATGTTGATGATGATGATGATGAGGATGACGATGATGATGATGATGAGGATGGTGATGATGATGTTCATGATGTTGATGGTGAGGAGGATGATGATGATGTTCATGATGTTCATGATGTTCATGATGTTGATGGTGATGATGATGAGGATGATGATGATGATGAAGATGACGATGATGATGTTCACGATGTTGATGGTGATGATGAATGATGATGATGATGATGACGATGATGAAGGTGATGATTATGATGATGATGAATGATGATGAGGATGAGGACGAGGATGAGGATGAGGATGGTGATGCTCATGATGTTGACGGTGATGATGATGATGATGATGACGACGATGATGAAGGTGATGATGAGGATGAGGATGATGATGATGATGTTCATGATGAGGATGGTGAGGATGATGATGATGAGGAGGAGGATGATGATGATGTTCATGATGAGGATGGTGAGGATGATGATGATGATGTTCATGATGTTCATGATGTTGATGATGAGGATGATGTTGTTGATGTTGATGGTGATGATGATGAGGATGATGATGATGATGTTGACGATGTTGATGGTGATGATGAATGATGATGAATGTTGATGATGATGATGAAGGTGATGATGATGATGATGATGATGATGAATTATGATGATGTTCATGATGTTGATGGTGATGATGATGAGGATGATGGTGATGATGATGATGATGACGATGATGGCAATGATGGCAATGGTGATGATGATGATGATGACGACGGTGATGATGATGACGACGGTGATGATGATGGTGATGATGATGATGATGATGAAGATGATGGTGATGATGATGAGGATGATGATGATGATGTTCATGATGTTGATGGTGATGATTATGATAAGGATGATGAAGGTGATGATGATGACAATGACGACAATGGTGATAATGTTGTTGTTGATGATGATGATGATGGAAATGATGGCAATGGTGATGATGATGATGATGATGATGATGGTGATGATGAAGGTGATGATGGTGAAGATGATGATGATGAAGATGGACATGATGAAGATGGACATGATGAAGATGATAATGATGATCATGGCGATGGTGATGATGATAATGATGGTGATGGTGATGTTGATGATGAGGAAGGTGATGATGATGACGAGGAGGATGATGATGATGATGACAACGATGGTGATGAGGATGATGTTCATGATGATGATGACGACGATGGTGATGATGATGTTCATGATGTTGATGGTGATGATGATGATCATGTTGATGATGATGATGATGGTGATGATGAAGCTGATAATGACGATGAGGATGAGGATGATGATAATGATGATGAGGATAATGATGATGGCGATGGTGATGATGATGATGAGGAAGGTGATCATGATGATGATGAATTATTTCACTACAAGAGGGATTTATTATTTGTGTATCATATAAAGCACATGTGGGAGCATCAGATGTCGCCATTGAAGGAGCTAAGGTTGCCGCTATTAGCATGATACTGGAGACATGATGCATTGGAAAATTGTAGCAGGTCATTAGGGCTATGAAAGAGGTTGCAGTAGGTCACTAGTGGAAATCCCTAGGCATCGTTATGTACCAGATCCCTCTCTCCATCACCAATCAGTGTACAATTAGTAACTAGTTTAATACTAATACTTCTAGTAGTAATAGTATATACACACATTCTATATCATTTGTGTGATACGATTTGATGTATTTTAGATTAATGAACTTACAAACCTTATGTTATATGTGGAGTGTACACCAACTTGAAGAATAGAAGCATTATGATCCCAAGCATTATGTCAAAATTATGTTGGCGCTATTTTTTTGGTTTCACATATCGTGCACGCGATTTATATGAACATAGCGTGCTCGCATTTTATGTTTATCTAACGCGCACGCATTTTGTAGTGTTAAATCGCGCGCGCGTATTGTTAAATTCAAATTTTTATTCCCTCCAAATGATAAGGCCGAGCCTCCACCCATGATTTCGTGGAATTCCTATGCCTATGTGTCTGCTTTGTACTTTGCTTCGGATTCAACATGCCTGTGCCTTGGAGTATGATAAACCATGGCAAATTCAGCATTATATCCATATTTTCAATATGCTCATGTTTAACAGTTCGTCTGATTGTGCTGCACACCTCCATTTTTTATGAGATTTTAGAAACAGATATGGTTTTTTTTGCAGATTCTAAATATGTAAATTTTAACAAGAATACATAATTTTTTCTATTTTTTTCTTATTTATCTTCTGTCATCACTCCTCAACTTAAAAAACACACTGGTAGTGTTTCTTCTATAACTTTTTCAATTCTTGATCACTTCAAACAAAAATTGTATGGTGCACAAGTAGCACTAACCTCTATGTTCTATCAAAACCCCATTTCATGATTTTTGCATTAAGACCTTCAAAGGCTGCACCCACAAAACACGTACCATTTTCTAGGTTTTCTTACTTAGAGAATTATAAAAATATTATAAAATTACTAATTTAATTTTCAAAAAATAATGCCGCACTAGTGCTATGGGTTCTCTACATGGATGTCAATTTGTGTAGCTTGATTCGATCATTTAGGCCCTCAAAGGCTACACCCACAAAAACATATACCTTATAATTTCCCTGAAAAATAAAAAGTGCCTGTTAGGAAAAATGAAATTTGACATAGCTATGCAAATTTTCGATACATAAAAGTTATATATTCGGAAAGGTGATTCAATTTCCTACATTTCATGTTTTTTACTCAATGCAAGATATTTTGCATAAGTATCTCAAAAAATCCAAGTAAGTTGAGGGATGCCTGATTTTTCAGGTTTCTATTGCATCTAACGTGCCAAGAAGGTCCATCATCTTCTTGCACTGAACCACCTTTCAAATACCTGAGAATCCACTATACTGCTTTCCAATGCTCTTTACCTGGATTATTCATATACCTACTCACAACTCCCACTGCATGTGCAATATCTGTTCTTGTGCACACCATGGCGTACATCAAGCTTCCAACCGCTGATGAATAGGGAATCTTGGACATGTAATCTATCTCTTCCTGTGTCTTTGGACACATCTCCTTACTTAGTTTGAAATGGCTGGCTAAAGGTGTACTAACTGGTTTTGCATTCTATATTCTAAACCTCTGCAACACCTTTTCTATGTACTCACCTTGAGACAACGTCAATTTGCAATTTTTCCTGTTTCTTGTTATTCTCATACCAAGGATTTTCTTTGTAGCACCCAAATCCTTCAGTGCAAATGATTTAGGTAGTTTTATTTTGAGCACATTTATATCCTACATGTTAGACCCTGCAATAATCATGTCATCCACATACAATAACAAGATAATATATCTTTTGCTATCTAGCCTCTTGAAATAAACACAGTGATCAGAATGACATCTATCATAACTTTGTTCTGTCATAAACTTATCAAATTTTAAATACCACTCCCTTGGAGCTTGCTTCAGTCCATACAAGCTATTCTTCAACATGCAAACCAAATTCTCCTTACCTTTGACCTCATACCCCTATGGTTGCTGCATATAAATCTCTTCCTCCAAATACCCATGGAGAAAGGTTGTTTTTACATCTAACTATTCAAGATGCAAATCTTCTACCACCACTAGACTTAAAATAGTTCTAATTGAATTCATTTAACAATAGAAAAAAAATATTTCATCAAAATATATACCTTTCTTTTGTGCAAACCCCTTTACAACAAGTTTAGCCTTGTATTGCTTATTTCCTCCATATTCTTCCTTCAATATGTAAACCCATTTATTATGCAATGCCCTTTTTCCTACAGGAAATTGAACCAAATCCCAAGTATGGTTTCTTACCAATGAGTCCATCTCCTCATTCATGCCTTGCTCCCACTTCTTTCTAGTTTCTACCTGCATTGCCTCTTCATAACATTATGGTTCACTAGAATCAGTCATCAATAAATAATACAGTGAAGGAGAGAATCATTCAGGGGGTCTACATAACCTGGTGGATTTTCTTACAGTTGCAGGAGTTCCAGGTACTTGTTGTTGTTCTTGATTTTCTGGTGCCTTTGGAACTTCATCTTCTTTGCTTTCATCAAGCACTGTGTACTCTGTGTTTTCCTTTTCCACTTTATTTCCCTGCAACTGATCTTTGTACATGACTTTTTCATTGAATACTACATCTCTACTCCTAATGATTTTTTCGTTTTTCATAATACCATAAACGATAACCAAAATCATCAACCCCATATCTAATAAACGTACATTTCTTGGATTTAGCCTCAAGATTTGTTCTATCATCTTTATCAATATGGATAAATGCTTCACAACCAAAAGTTCTCATAAATGAGTATTTTACCTATTTACCTGTCCATGCCTCCTCTGGAATCCCACCATCCAAAGCGCTTGACCTCTATTTATTAAACAAACAATAGTGTTTACAGCATCATCCCAAAACTGTAAGGGAAACCCTGCATGCAATCGCATACACCTTGCATGCTCCATGATCATTCTGTTCATTCTTTTTGACACACCATTTTCTTGTGGTGTTTCAGGGGCTATCTTCTCTCTGCGAATCTCATTGTGTGAACAATAACTGTCAAACTTCTTGCTATAGTATTCACCTCCATTATCAGATCTAATACATTTCAACCTTTTTCCTGTTTCATTCTCAGCCAAAGCTTTCCACTTCTTAAAAGTATCAAACACATCATATTTCTATCTAATGCAATAAAACCAAGTTTTTCTAGTTGCATCATCAATAAAAGTAACATAATAATGAGAGCCACCAAGAGATTGTACCTGAGATGGTCCCCATACATATGTATGGACAAGCTCTAAATTTTCACTCTTCTTTTATTTCCCAACCCTGAGAAATCTAACTCTCTTCTGTTTTCCATAAACACAGTTCTCACAAAATTCCAAACTTACCTGCTTCATATATGGAAGCAGTTTCCTTGAGTGGAGAATCTGCATCCCCTTCTCACTCATGTGGCCAAGCCTATGATGCCATAATGCCACACCTATTTCTGTGGAAGCTACAGAGATAGAATAATCAATATTATGAGGACATAAATATAACGTACCTATCATATCTCCCTTTTCTATTACCATTGATCATTTAGTGATCTTCCACCACGTTTCTTCAAATGTAGACAAACAACCGCTATCTCCGAACTGCCTTGTTGAGATCAGATTTCTTTTTCTAGCAGGAATGTGCCTTACATCTTTTAGCAGCCATTCATTTCCATTATTTAACTTAATCCGTACCTTACCCTTTCCAACAATTTTACATGGTTCATCATCCCCCAATAAAACATGTCCAAAATCACCTTGAACATAATCATGAAAGAATTTCATATGGGGTGTAGCATGACATGAAGCCCCTGAATCTACTACTCAGTAATCACTAGTATTATCTAATGCAAGAATCAAAGCATCTTGTAATACATCACTTGCTACATTCACTTCCTGAGTAGTCTCTTGCTGCCTCTCACCTTTCTTCTTTGGTGTTCTGCAGTCTTTCTTCATATCTCCTTTCTTACCATAGTTCCAACACTCTATTTTTCTGAATCTGGACTTGGATCTACCAATTTTAGACTTGCTATGATTTCCTGTGCTCCTTCCTCTCTCATTTTGTCTCCCTCTGCTCTCCATGGTCAACGCATTACCTGATGTCTCACCTGTGTTTTTTCTTCGCATTTTCTCGCTAAGAATAACACCAACAACATCATCAAGCTTAAGAGTGTTTGAACTAGGGACAAAGTTACTTACAGTCATGACCAAGCTATTCTAGCTTTCTGGCAATGGACACAAGATTAGAAGAGCCCTAACCTCATCATCAAAGTTCACGTTTACAGAACTTAACTGACTGGTAAGTGTATTAAAGTCATTTAAATGATCGACAACAGATCCACCTTCCGACATCTTCATATTAAATAAATGCTTCATTAAAAATACCTTGTTGGAAGCTGAGGGTTTTTCGTAGAGCTTACCCAATGCGCTCATCACGCCCTCTGTTGTTTTTTCTTTCGAAATATTGAAATCCACCGATGAAGCCATCCACAGTCGTATTGTTCCCAGTGCCTTTCTGTCAAGAACCTCCCATTCTTCATCCTTCATAGCTGCCAGTTGTTTTGTTTTTCCGCCCAACCATAGGTACAGATCCTTCTGGTACAGATAGTCCTCTATTTGCATCTTCCATAACTGATAGTTTTGGCCGTTAAATTTCTCAACCCTAAATTTTCCCTATTCTTCCATTGCTCCCACTTGAACCAAGAACCCTTTTTTTCTGCGAGTTTACCAGCCAAATAGACCTTCTGGCTCTGATACCAATTGTTAGAAAACAAGACCATGGAGCAATAACATATATACAGTTAAATAATTAAACAAGATGCAAAACACATTAAACACATTACAAAGAGACACTTATATAACGTGGTTCACCCAAATGATGGGCTACGTCCACAAAGAAATTGTCAGTCCTTTTATTATAGTCCAGAAAGAAGAAGGGATACAACCTGCAGCAAAATCGCTGCACTTCCTCTTCATGCTCTCAGAGTCTTTCTCACAATCACAGAGATTGTTTACAATGCTATAATACAATACACAGTCGTGTTACAATGCTTTCTTTTATAGAGAAAAAATACCATGGAAATAAAATACGGTTAACCTAATACCGTGGGTCCACAAAACTGTTGAACAACCCCAAAGCAGAGGGAACGAGTGTACAGTACACCTGAAGTACAAACACGACTGAATAATATCTCTAGATCTGGAAGATGAGACTCCACAACCAACAGATATATAATTTGTACATATAAAATCTATATATTTAAGGGTTTGATCATAAGATACCTATATAAAGGTATTATGTGATGTAATATATATATATACAAGATCAATACAATCAATACAAGGCATAATACGTTTATTTATCCAATTCTAGCAAGGGAATTATATAACTTGATTTTATCACTTGTAATACTTACATAAAGTTGAATTTAAATTAAAAGTGACATGGTGTTCATGACTTTATGAATTGGAAATGCTTTTGTTTTTACATTTAGCAAATTCCTAATAAATTTTCTAAATAACTTGATTCTATTACCTGTGATACCTACATAAAGTTTGAATTTAAAATAAAAGTGACATGGTGCTCATGACTTTATGAATTGGAAATGCTTTTATTTTTCTCTGTTCTCACATTTTTAATGGAGTTGGATTAAATTTATCCGTATTTCGAAAAATTATAAATATTTTTCAGCTATTATGAAATAAGAGTAGAAATATCTATATTTTAAAATTGATTTTGCATTTCATAGTTTACTATGTTCAAAGTCAACTAACTAATCCAATAAATAAATAATAAAATAATATACAACTCAATGTCAATTTGTAAATCTTTTACAATAATTTGCAAATCAAGCTTTAGCTCCTTGCATGAAGTTTCAATAGTGGCTTTGCATTGTCTACTTCGGTGTAATATATATGGAGCATTCATACCGTATTATTTTTGGCATTTTTTATAATTTAATATATTTAAATAATTTGAAATCTCCACATCAAAGGTTGAAACCACAATTTCACCTATCTAATATCCATTTTAATTTAAAATTACAGTTTCAGATAGTTCAGTTTGTAGTTTTTACCATTTTTATATTTAAAAATAAATTGAAATGATTAGAAATATCATGTTTGATTCACCAATGTCGCTTTGCGTTTACAAGAGTAGAGATGCAAATAATGATGATACTTGGTTTATTTATTTATGCCATTTATTTCCCAAAACAAGAAGCAGCGACGCATACTACCGGTCAAACAAAGTCAATCTCAAGTGAGGCCCGGAGGATCATGATTCCGAGTAAGTTGTCCACTTTCCAAAGACTTTCTAGTTTTTCCCAAATCCAAGTATTATATTATTTAAATGTGCTTAATAAAAACATGGAGTTTGGATTAATGAAAGAGTTAGTTTGGATTAATGACAGAGTTTGGATTAATGTTAGCAGAGTGTAGTTTGGATTAATAAAAGAGTTTAATGTTAGGTGTTTATGTCTTATCATTTTTGAGTAAAATATTATTTAGGTTTTCTTAGATTGAAGAAGGATGAGACAAGTTTACTTTCTAGATTGAATTCTATAGGTGTTGTTTGAATTAACAATTAGAAAAAAAAATGGGTGTTCTTCAAAATTCATAATAAACAATTATACAAAAAAAAGTGATAATTGTAGTTTGCGGTAGTTAGAAAAAAACAAAAAAAAACTCGTGTGATAATTGGTCTAATGGGAGCAAGGAGTCCAACTAGTGACAAGTAAACTTTCAATATTGCATTATGAGCATAAAGAGTGAAGGGAGGTGATAACATGTATCTAAGGCCTAAACAATTAATTACTACAACTACCAATATAAGTAGCACACCCACATAGTTTGTGGCTAGATCACATAGATATGGATCAAATGGTTGATAGTTATGGAATAAAAGACAATTTGAAAATATTTTTTTATTCCTCGAATTCTTTTAGTCATACCTAGCTACATGTTATCATGGACATTCTTCCTCTTATCCATTTATCAACTATCACTTATTTTTTATATCCTTTTTCTTTTTATCTTTTTTTATATTCCTTTTTTTTATAATTGTTTATTTCGAATTTTGAACGACTAGAATCAATCTAGACACTACACTTGTCTCATCTTCGTCCATAATGAAAAGCATGGGTGGTAGTCCACCCCAAATCTCAAATAAAAACCTCTATCAAGGTAACTTATTCTTCACACTATTTTAGGGCCTATTAGTGTTCACCAACCACAAATTAATTAACTATACTAATTATTAATGCTTCACTATTATTTATTTATATTTTTTATAATTATATGTATCAAATTTATAATAAAATCATAAAATAAATATTAAAAATA
This sequence comes from Pseudotsuga menziesii, assembly GCA_001517045.1. Classification (NCBI taxonomy): domain Eukaryota; kingdom Viridiplantae; phylum Streptophyta; class Pinopsida; order Pinales; family Pinaceae; genus Pseudotsuga; species Pseudotsuga menziesii. Next base: position 555,891 of record LPNX010204274.1, on the reverse strand, counting down.
TATTTGTCTAATGTATATTCAATCTAAAACAATTATTGTGTAAAATATAACATCAACAAATATAATTACAATTTATTTACATTCATTTTATATTATTACATGTAATATTAAACCAATCTATTCTACTTATGGGTTATTATTTTATTTGAACTTGGAATATGTATGTGTAACACATCTAAAGGCTGAAAATAAATATTTTTATTTATTTCAAAAAACATTATGTTAAATTTATTGTAAAGTTTTTATGATCAAGTTGGTAAGGATGACTGTAATTGAAGACTTATTTATTTTAACAAGGTGGATGAGTAGCAAAGCTACATATTCCCTGTCATTAAGTTTGTAAATTGAATTAAGCTTGCAATTGAGTAAGTTTGTAATTCAATTGTCATTGCATTTGTAAATTGAATTGCCATTGAATTTACAATTGTTTAAATATGTTTTGCAATTGAGTAAGTTTGTAATTCAATTGTCATTGCATTTGTAAATTGAATTGCCATTGAATTTACAATTGTTTAAATGTGCGTTGCTCTTTCAATTTTTTTTAATTGTTTAAATATGTATTGCTCTTTCAATTTTTTTATTTTTACTTACTCTTAGTGGATATGAATGGATATGATAGAACTTTTTATAGGTTTTTTTTTCTTCAATTTTTATTCTATTATTCTGTCCATATAAGCTCTTAGAGCCCATCTTCCCTAAATGACAAGAATGTGGACCATCAATTATAGAACACATAACGACGAATATAATAGAACTTTTTATAGGTTTTTTTTTCTTCATTTATATTCTATTATTCTGTCCATATGACAAGAATGTGGACCATCAATTATATAAAATATAACAAGGACATTAAGAGCTTTATATTTTGGATTTATTTAAATAAAATCTAATTTATTCATATATAATTAAATAATCCACATTGACCTATCCAAAAGTTTATAATTAAATAATCTGTTAAAAATATATAATCCATCGGACTATCAGCAATGTCTGATGTGAAAGCTCACGCGAGCCAAGTCGTCCGATCGATGCAAATGGTCGGGTAGAAAGTTTACTCCATAATATAGTTCATTTAAAATATGGGAACCAATCCATCGTTAACTTATATACTTTATACTTATCTTAAAATTCCAAGGACTTCAATTATAAGAAGAATTGAATTAACCTAGTAAAAGCAATAAAACCATAAATTAATGAAGACGTGCGGTTAGACTTTATCGATGTCACAAACATTCTTGACGTTCTTGTGCCTTAATACCTCCCTAAAGCACCGGAACCTCGTAGCATAATCGACGATCCTCCACACCAAATCATCCCTTATACTCGACTTCACATCAATAAGAGGAAGATAGGACTCCCTTATGCTCGACTTCACATGGGATTCAGGAAAAACCAAACTAGAAATGTCGAGTGATTTCTCAAGAAACGTTGAGAAGGCGTCGTTATTTACTGTAGTGGCAGAGGATGAGCTATTGCCTCCTTGGCTCGGCGTCGGAGGCGGCTCCTGGGAGCCACACACTGTATTACCCTGCTGCTAGACATCGGTAGAAGACATATCTACACATAATGAATGATAACAATCTCACTAAAACTTCGTTAAAATAACGGAACGTAGGGCAATGATTCAATATGTAGAAGATATAGTGAAAACCTCGTTATTCAAATAACGGAATTTAGGGTAAAGCTTCAATATCTGGAAGATATAAACAACTAGAAACAAGACATAGTATCGATCAAATGGACGAATTGAGCACAATTTAATGTTTCTCAACATAAAAAACCCAATTTTAGTTGGATAGAAGTTGTAGCCAGGAGAATCTTAGTTACAACTCATACACAAATATTAACCCTGAACTAATTGTAGTAAAGTCCCGCAAGTCTCCAACTAGCCACAACCAAACATACTAGAGTTCAGAGAATTATTAATTCATTCTTTGATCAAATAACATCTGGGTACAAGATAAAGCTTCACGGAAGGAAAGCAGGCAGGCAGGGAGAGCTGTGCTTGATCAGATGATAAATGAATCACTAGTATAATAAAATGTTGAAGGTGATAAGCGTTTTATGTACATTAACTATGACAAAAACAACACACACTTATGGAGGACTGTAGAGGAAATTGCCTTTGACTGTTCGCTACAGATTTTGAGACAGGTGAGTAGAATTTGTTTGAGAGTGTGTTACCTTTGTTCGTTCTTCCAAAGTTGCAGAATTAGGGTTTGTTCTTCCCACAATGAAAACGCTTTTGAGATTGAAATCACACATCATGACTACAAATTAGAATCATGAAAACGATGTCTTTGCCGACATTTAAAGGATACAGCTGAGGGATATTACCATATGCAAATTACTTACTTTGGGTGGCACTCGTAAAAAGTAGTAAGTTGTAGTAAGTTATGATAGACAAACTCGTCCACTTCTGCGCTTTGTAACTTTCCATCTATAACAAACACCTATCTGCAAGAGAAATCAAGCGTTATTGATGTTCACATAAAAAAGTAATTCACAATCTTTATTTTATATATTTCTAGATAGTGTACTGCGTATATTTACCTTGCCTAATGGTTATGTATCTAGCAGCACATTCTGGTAATTGCCCACTTTGGTATGAAAGAATGCTGTGAAGACAGTAATATTCATTATTTAGTGAAAAACACGTTTTTCTATATATATCCACATTCAAGCTCTGTGGTGGGAAAATGAAAGGTAAATTATTAAAATTTACTTATTTAGACCAAACACCAGCGAAGATTGTCTTTCAATTTCTTCTCTCGCCATTCTCAGACTTCAATTTTTTCTCTCACCATAATCAAAGCATTTCGTGGGCAGTTGCAAAGAGTTATACTCTAGTCAGAGAGAGCGGTAGGCAATAGCAGCAGCCCTGAGCATACATAAAACAAAATAAAACCTGAAATGCATTTTCAGCATTTGAAAGGTTTGTAACATAATTGCTCTAGAAGAAAATGAAAATACGGCCCCATTTAAGAGTGTTCGTACCTCACCCTCCATTGGAAACAACCTCCCTGGTAATCCTGTTGCCGTTCATGATGAACTGCATGCCCGTTAGCAGTTCTATTCTTGTTAACACCACCAGCATAGCTTCAAGCGGTTCAAGTACAACATGGTGGACGCTTGCAGATTTGTAAAGAAAATAACGATAATTAGTATTTTCCCCCTCTGTAGAAGATGTGTATTGCCTAGAAGAGGTTCCATAATCAACTATTAAGCTTACAACGTCATTCAAGAGATTCCCATGTGATTATATCTTGAAAGAGAAATATGAACCTGCAAAGCAAAGGTGAATGTTGGTTCTCAGATGACATTCCGGTAAACTGTTATGCGATTATTCTCTGAAAGAGAAATATGAACCTGCAGAGCAAAGGCCAAATCTTGTTGGGAAATTATGACATCGAGGTGGACTGCTTTCATGCACATCTACTGCATGCACCTAGACAGTAGCTACTAAAGGCATCAGATGATCGATTGCATGTTGTCAGGTTTTTGTGAGAGTTCGGGAAAGTGTACACCGCACAAAGGCCCGTAAGTTGTCAGATTTCTAAAAAAAAGCTTTTACCACAATAAGAGAGGGATGATCCAAAAAATTTGAAAACCTCTTAATTTAAGGGGTAAACTATAGCATAAAAAAAATGTATTTTGTATGGCACAAATACCAAAATCTTAGCGATTACATAATTCCTTGCTTGCAAGGAATAATAATTAAATAGAAGAGACACCTATCCAAAGGAGATTGTTGAATGGGTGTTCAGTGACCCACTAGGAGGAATGAGCAGCTGTAGAAGGTTGGTTGACAAGTGGCAGCACTAGCATTTCACTTTCTGGTTGTTGTGGGAAGCATAATCCCTAGAATTGTGGTCATGTCCCCTGAGAGAGGAAACTAAACTGGTGACTCATTTAATTCCAAAATTGACCCAAATACCTAGGCAATCTTATAAATACCATCAAATTGAGTAGGAGGCTCACTATTACACATTCTATTTTCCAAGCGAATGAACTTTGTGATTGTTGCAAACTGAAAAGTCAGACACACAAGGAATTTGATGAGGGGATAGCTAAATTAGAATTGCTGAGTTAAGTCTGCTACTGAGTGCTAAGTTACAACAAGTTGTTGTGTGTGCTATTATCCAGTGATCTTCATCCTAGTGGTTTAGTGAACAGGCTCGGGGTCCTAAGCAAGTAATCTTGGCTGCTTCAGGAGACGGTTGGGTGGAACTGTCTCCTTTGGGTGTTTGTTTGTTCCCCTTCTGCAAATTATCCAGGTTCTAACTGTTGTTATCTATTTGTGATTTAATTATATGTCTGTATTTTAATTAAGAAGTATGCTTAGTATCTGTAAAGTTTAGTTTAACTCGTTGATATTATCTATGATCTGAAATCTCTATCTGTAAATTGTTATAAGTAGAATTCACATCTACAATGTTTATTGGAAATTGCTTATTCATTGTGCTAAGAGGAGAAGTTGCAATCTAGTTAGTTTGAATTATTGTTTAATTATTATTAATCGAATTTTATTGATTAGGGTAATCTTTTAAATTAAAATGATGTATTTACTTTCTCTTTGAATATTAATTATAAACTCACTAGTTTAGTTAGTCTTATTACACTATAATGTTATTATTATTAGTAACTTTCAATTAGTTTACGTTTAAAAGAATTAAAGTTATTTTAAATCAAGACTTGAGAAAAATATTTCTTTTAAATAAACTAATCAGTACTCCATCTAAACAAAACAAGGGTTTTTATTAGAGGATATATATATATACATTTGAAAGTCTTATAAAAATAAAATCGAATAGTGAATTGAAATCAATAGAGAAAACCCTATGTTATGCACATACCTTACACATTATATCGGATTTAAATCAAATTCCAATCCGCGGCTGAGTTCTGGCCCACGCACTAAAAACCTAGGTACAGATAGGGTAAATAAACTTAGAACTATAAATAAAATACTAAATCGAGATCATTGACAGGACACGACGTTGGTGACATGATGAAGGCCCCTTTAGTATTATCAACTGCTTTTAAAACATACAAGAGTTATCGTAACAACCTTAGGGCTTAATAATGAATATAAAATAGCAAAAAGATTGAATCCACTCAACAATAGCCTCATAGCTTGTATAACTACTCACATTTTCATCCAAGAAACCAAAGAGCGAATCCCATATTAAAAAACCCATAGGAATCATTTTCACCTGTGCATTACATTATAAATAAAACAGAGCAACGATCTCTCGGCTTAGTATTTTTCTTTTAGAAACAGTGAATGTCTTTAAAAACTTGAATCGTTTTGACAGTGGCCTCACGACCTTTTCTCAAGTAAACTAAACAGAGTTTGGCCCTACGGCCGATTTAGTTTCATGTTTTAAAACAAACGCTATAACACTAATAAAACAAGTCTTAAATACATCAGCAAAAATCCCTCACGGGTTATTATATTCTTTAACATCAAACATGGTGGAATGGCAGTCATAGGATTGTTCTTTTTACATCGTAAGCCAAAATACAAACACTGTCACTAAACAAAGCATAGAAAAGTCACCTTGACTCCACGATCGAAGGATCTTTCCTTTACATTTTAAATGTAAGAGCCTTGCGGCTATACCAAAGGGAATTTCTAAAGAGCCTTGTGGCTATACCAAAGGGAATTTCTACTTTCACAGGAAGACAACGCAGAGATGGACATCCAGACTATGCCATAAGAACCCAGGTCAAGCCACAGAGCCACGAAGGGCAAGGTAACAGGTCTTACCCGGACCACCAAACCCTTTCAACCCAGCATTCCAACCAAGATTTTTGTTTGCAGAGAACCGTGCTGGAATGACTCCTACACATACAAACCAAAGGAGGTTCAAAGAGTACTTTATAAAACTGATTTGTAAAATAAGAAAATCTTTAATCAAAGTGCAGAGGAAGAGCTTACATGTCCCTGCATATAAAACCGTAATCGAAACAAGCGTTCGAGCTCAGGAGACACCTTCTCGAGGAAACAAATGATCACCAACAAAACTACTCACACTCGAGCAGGGTTAAAAAGGTGTCAAGGGTCGAGAACCTCAGCTCCTCCACCTTTGTGTTACACAGAGGAGTTAACCAGTCGAGCAGACAGAGACCAAATGGATCGACAAAGAACAAATGAATCCAATACCAAACTACATAGACAAAACAAAATCAACAAGATGCATTAAACGTCGGGGTTTATGAATTGACATAACAAGTGATGTACAACTGGATTATTTATGTCGTCGCATGAACAACAAATGCAAAATCCTTTGATCTTTTTAAAAATGATGCCCTCGTATGTATGTACTCATATATGTTTGTCCCAAGGGTCGATTTTATCCACTAAGGTGTAAATAAATACCCAAACCATAATGTTTTGTCAAGAATCAAACTACACCCTTAACCTCACCTCAATTCCTTTGTATTTTTGTTTTATGTTCAGGTACTTCTTCTCCTAGCAAAAATAAGTTTACCATGGTGTTGTCAAGGGCTAGTCTTTGATAAGTCTAGGTGTTTAAGCCTTAGCTTAGGAACCTTTTAGTTTTCCTTCCATCCCTCCACTTCCAATACTTGCACAATGGTTACACACATATTTGCGTTAGCTACTTGAGCTAAGTAAGACCTGAATCCTTTTTCCCTAAGCTCTCCCTTTAAAAGAGTTTTCTAGCATGCAAAACCAAAGGGAAAAAATTAAAACAAAAACACCAACTGTAGTTAACAAAGAATGATTTTACTGCCATAACTTAAAGAGGTGAAGTAACGATGTAGTAATCAGTCACATAATAGTTGTTTGGTTAGCGTGTGTTTGTCCTTAAGTTGGAACACCATATAAAACTATCTATTCTATGAAATTACAGATATCTTTATTTATGTATTACATTTTTTTTTGTAAATTTTGGAGTTGTTACAGTATGATTATAAAAATATAATTCATATGAAATGTTTTCAAACAAGGTAAATAGCTGGAAAGTAGCTAGTCCCTACTTTGAGATTATGTTTAGAAGTAGGTCAGTGTAACAATAAAGAATGTAACAATCAATATAATAGATAATATAGTTGTAAAGCTTAATATTAAGACGATTATATAAAGTTAATATAATGAAGCAAGATAGATGTCCTGTTGAAATAATTTGAAACTATTGAGGCCTGAAAATTCACAGGAAACAACAGCAAGGGATTCTCCCCGGTCAACGTTCCCGACTAGTCCGTGATTGTTTGGAATGGGGAATCCGTTCGGTTTGCGGTCCAGCTACTGTAGGTCAAGTAACAAAAATAAAGAATTTTACCGGTTGCGGCCTGGTCCACCGTGTATATTTTTGTATTTTTGACTTTAAGTATGATATGCAAGGGCCTATCTAACATGCAGATTGATAAAGAATACGAGTGGTCACAATGTGATGCGCAGGTTCTTACCTCTCGTCTTAGAATCTCTTGCTTCTAAATCACACACAAATGAAAACAAGACTAACTAATCTGTCCCTAGGGAGAAAGATTATCAATTAATGAGTAATGTATTAATTCTCATATGTTAAGATAAATCACAGATAGCTGTTCTTAGAATCAAAACACATAAATATGAATAGAGATATACACCACAAGATAGCTCATTGTTTGTAAGAACATTCATTACTCATAGTGGAACTTATCACAAAATAAACCAGAGAACATTTAAACAAGAACATAGGTTCATAAAGTTAGAACGTTCTCACAGTTAATGAAACACTGCTGAAAACGAAATAGTTCCCCTTCAACATTGTTCATTTCATCACATTTGAACATTCCACACAACACTTTCTCCAACAAGCAAAATTGTAATTTTATTATTGCAAAACGAAATAGTCCCTCTTACAACAAGTAGTTCACAAGTCTCACTGGGAAAAGCCCCTTCCTCCCTATCTCTTTTCTATATTTATACAAGAACCAGCTTAAAACCTTTCGGTTGCTCCCCAACCGCTTCAATCTCCAGTCTTGTCGTTTTGCGAATGCTCATAATTCAACCTTACGTTTCAAATAAAGATTTTTATAAAAAATGGGAAAAGCTAGGTAACTAACGAACTACCCAAGCCTGGGCCTTTTATTTTTAATGATTACACTCTACCATTCCTTAGTCCCTCTTCAGACCTTTATTATTTTCTTTTCCTCGAGCAACAACTCTGCTGCATTATGCTTTACCATGCTTTGTCCTTCAGCTGCATATTCTTTACCGCAATAATCTTCAAAGAGATCCGAGAAAATCTCCTATGTCTGTTTGCGATCAATCAAAAACTCATCATTTATCCCGACTATCTTTAATAAACATCAACTATAATACCAATAAAATGAGTACTGAAAGAAAAAAAAACCGGAGCTAGGATTTCTCGTGAAAATTTCAACCTGATAAAACAAGGCACGCCGGTAATTTACAAAATCAGTTACGAGTTTGTAACAATCGGCGGGAAAACGATTAAGAAATGGGCACATGAAAACCCCCATCGGCGAATTGGAGCACTTGACATCGGTCGGTTAGTGGGCTACGTAGCCGCAACGACGGGTAACCTACAATCTAGGGGTTCCGACACACAAACCAAAATTGGCGCGATAAAACGTTGGGGGTTAGATCTTCTGAAGCATCAAATAGTTAGTGCGTTACATAGCCGCAACGGCGGAAGTTATACGGTCAAGAAAATCCATAGACTAGTCAACATCGGAGAAAAATAGAACAAGGCATCGACGAAATGAAAAGCAGTCCGACGAGCAGTTAGTCTACTTTGGGGCCGCAACGGCAGACCTCAATCAACTTTCTACCTCCAATCAGAGTCATAACACCTTTCGAAACATCGCAAAGCGAGATCTTTTTTCAACAATAAAATGAGGCATCAGCGAAAGCCTTTAATTATCGGCGCAATGGCTAACTGACCTCCGAAAAGAAAAAGCGACAACTAAAAATCTTATTTAAACCTCGGCCAAACCTCGGTAATGATAAAACATCATAAAACCTGCTAAGTTCTACAGTCCAAAACATTTGCAGACCCAAACAAATTCCCGAAAAGCAAGAAAACTGGTCTCAAACAACCCACACGTGTAGCAAAGTGGGAACAAATGGCCTTTAACAAAATCAACAAGGAGGGTCGAAATTTTTTTAGAAATTTGGGAAAAGTTGCAGCTGCAACAATTGGCGGCTCACTGGTGAACCCAGAACTCTGAATAAGCTCCTCCTTAAGCAACAGACTATTTAGCAGTAAAACTAACATGCTAAATTCTTCTAGATGCATGGATTCCCATAATGTCAAATATATGTACTTGTAATCATTGATGATAGTCCAATTTTAGGGAATGAAACCCAAAATCTCAAAGTCAGGATAACTCTTTTGAGGCTAAGTAAGTGGGTTTCATTTTACTTCTGTCTTTGGGTAGCTTCCAGCTTAGACACCATAGGATTGTAACACATGGTATACAGAAATATTCATTTGTTCCCCATTCCTATGCAACTTGGCACTTTTCGTTTGTGGACTTTTTGTCCTTTTGAGTCCTCCTCATTCCTTTCTTTTTGAATTTTATTCAGGCTCTTCTATCCATAGTGTCATTTTGTGTGAGAGATGCATTTAATTTTCAGCTCACGGACGAAGAAGAACATTTTGGCAATCTGTACTCATATGATTCATTATTTTGTTTCGATAAATATTGCTTTCTTAGGAGTTTTGACTTTTATTAGCCTTTAGCTTTCAATTCTTGGCATGGGATCATTTAGATATAATATATTTTTTACCCTGCTCACCTTTCCATGGGTCTTTTGTTGTAACCCCCTAGGACGTTTTAGATGTGAAATGGATGGAGCCTCGAAATAGTATTCCAGAACTTTTGATTCTGAGTTATTTTAGGGATTACAATGGACTTCAATGTGTTCATAGACATTTACGAAAACTACTTACTAGAAGAAAATCCATCAGATTCAAACAATAGGATACAGTCTAATGCCCAAAAAATCTCAATTTAACAAGGGCTCTGACACTCTCCATGCAACCAAAAGTTTGCTTCTTTTATTGAAATCAGAAGAAAACTAAACTAAACAAAAGGGAAAGGAACAAATCAAAATGGCAAAACAAATAAATTATTTATGTACAAAACAAAACAAAATAAAACAAAAAATAAAGAAAAATAAGGTTTAAGAACTAAACCATTTACTGGTAAGTTCTCCTCCCATCCCTGTAAATCTTGCAATTTATAGGTTGAGGGGCCAAGTTTTGCTGCAATCTGGAAAGGGCCTACCCATAACTGTTGGAACTTTGTGTGCTTTCCCTTCTCATCATGAGGGTGATCCCACTTAAGAACCAAATCTCCTACTTCAAAATCTTTTGTTCCAGCTTTGTGCTTATCAAACCACCTCTTCACTACCTCCTGTTGTTGTTTAAAACGTTCTCTGGCCTTGGATCTAGATTCCTCTGCCTTCAAAAGATTATGGATTCTTATCTGCAAGACTTCATTATCTGATCCTCTTGACTCCTGAGCTATTATGGAAGAGGGTATCATGATATTGGGGGGCAGAATGGCTTCTTTTCCATAAACAAGGGTATACGGGGACACGCCTAATGAAGTCTTGGGGGTGACCCTATCAGCCCAAAGAGCATTTGGTAATGTTGAATGCCAACTTCTATGGTTTTCTATCACAGTCTTTTTTAAGATTCTAATCAGATTCTTGTTTGTAGATTCAGCCAAACCATTTCCTTATGGATAATAATTTGTAGAATAATGCAAATTAATTCCCTTTTCATGAGCAAATGCAGTTAATCTAATAGAGGAAAAATAAGTAGCATTATCGAAAACTAAAGAAATTGGAACTCCAAACCTGGTCATAATATGATCTTGCAAGAAGTCCATGACCGCATCTTCATTCACTTTATGCAATGGAATGGCCTCGACCCATCAAGTGAAGTAGTTGGTTGCCGTCAAAATATACTTGTGTTGCAAAGACGAATTTGGATTTATTTCTCCAATGATATCTATTCCAAATTGCTCAAACGATTCTGTTATCGTCACAGGATTTAATGGTCCTGCTGCTTTAGCTTGTCTTCCACCACACCTTTTACAGATGTCACACTTTCTGACATGGGCGTGTGCATCTTTGAATAGTGTGGGCCAATAGTATTCGGCTCTGAGAATTTTATGGGCTGTTGTGTCTCCGGAAAAATGCCCTCCTGTAGGCCCATCATGTAAGTCTATCATAACCTTCTTTGCATCTTCTTTCTCTAAGCATCTAAGAAGAACTCCATCATAATTCAATTCCTGAATAATATTCCTTCAATAATCTGATATGAGGCTGATTTAAGATGAAGTGCTCTTCTTTGCTTATAATTCCAATGTTCCGGTAACAATCCATCCTAGAGGTAATGCACAAGGTCTCGATACCAGGAGTCTGGAGCTATGAAAAGAGGACAAACATCCATCAAATGCAACTCAGCTTCATCTTCCCAGTTATTTTCTTCATCATCTTTACTTTCAGTCATTAGTTTGCACAATCCTTGCCCTTTAACTATGGAGGATGGCTTGAATTTGAGGTCATAATCATGTAAAGCTATTACCCAGTTGCCTCTTCTTTCTCCTAATTTCTTTTGTACGAAAAGAGACCTCACAGCTAGGTGTGGAACTATCACCTTTGTCCGGTTCTTAAGTATATATGGTCTAAATTGTTTTACTGCTTTGAAGACTGCATAAGCTTGTTTATCCACAGCTGGGTAATTCAATTTAGCTCCCTATAGACTAGTGCTCATAAATGATATTGGGAACTCATCTCCCCCATCTTCCTTCTGGGTAAGCACCACTGCTAGTGAATCGTCAGATGTGAAAGTGTACAAAATAAAATATTTTTCAAAATATGGACTTTTGAGGGAGGGTGCTTGAGCAACAGATGTCTTTATTTTACTAAATGAATTCTTCTCTACATTAGTCCACTTGAATTGTACACTTTGCTTTACCATTTGCTGCAAAGGTTTAACAATTTGAGCGAAATCTAGCACAAACCTTCGCACGAAATTTATTGTCCCCATAAATGATTGCAAGCCTTTTTTATTATGGGGTAAGGGAATCTATTCGATAGCTTTGATCCTCTCTGGGTCTATGGATATCCCCTTCTTAGAAACCACGTGACCCAGTAACTTGCCTTCGGTAACAACAGACATGCACTTCTCGGGGTTTAATGAGATACCATATTTCCGGCATCATTCGAAAATCTGTTTTAGATGGAATGTGTGTTCTTCCCTTTTCTTTGAGAATATCATGATATCATCGAGGTATACTACAACACTGCGGCCAATCAGACTACGTAAAGCTATGTCCATAGCCCTCTGGAAAGTAGCTCCAGCATTTATTAGTCCAAAAGGCATCCTTCTATAAGCAAAAGTCCCTCATCGGCTTCTGAATGTAGTTTTAAGTTTGTCTTCTTTAGCTACTAACACTTGATTGTAGCCAGAGAATCCATCTAATAAAGAAATTAATTCAGAACCCGAAACCATTTGCAATATCTGTTCCATGGGTGGGACAGGATAATTGTCTTTATCCGAAGCGCGATTTAGGTTTCTGAAATCCACACATAGTATAATTGCTCCATATTTCTTTCTTATTGGTACCAGATTTGAAACCCATTTCGAGTGTCTAACTTTGAAGATAATTGTAGCATCCAACAACTTCTTTACTTCATTATGAATTAGAGGCTCTAGTTTTGGATGCATTTTCCTTAAAGGCTGTTGATAGGGCTTGACCCCAGATCTGATGGGGATAACATGCTGAATAATATTGGTGTCATATGTCTTCATATCTTCATACGTCCAAGTGAAAACATCTTTGTATTGTTTGAACAGACTGATGAACTTATTTCTTTCACCTGGAGAGCAACACTTTCCCAAATTCACATATTTAGGCTCAATTTCAGTCCCTAAATTAATCAACTCAAACTGTAGAGACGAGCTATGAGTCTTCACATTCACTGGCCTTCTGAATTTATCGTTTAGATCAAACATCCGCTCTAAAGTCCTGACTCCTTTAGGAATAAAATTATTGAATTTTAGCTCGGCATGATGTTCTTCATCATCAATAATTGCCCCTTTGAAGGTCTCGTCATTTGTCAAGCATTCTAGAATCTATTGATCATCATCAAAAACTCATAAATTGGTAATCATATATGAAACCGAAGGCCTGAAAAGCAATTCAATAGAACACTGGTTATTAGAGGGCACAAGCCTTGCAGTTGAGGTGGCCAACAAGTCAGTTGCTGCATTCTTAAGTCTAGGAATCGATACAATATTAAATGCATGAAAACATTTAAGCAAATCCCATACTTCATTTTGATAAGATTTTAAATGCGGGAAAATGCAATGTATTTGATTTCGAATCCGTTTCACAATTATTTCAGAATTCTCATACACTTTAAGATTTTCTACCTTTAATTCAATTGCTTTTCTTAGTCCCTGAACTAATGCTTCATATTCGGCTGTGTTATTGGTGCATTCAAACTCTAACCTACATGAAAGAAAATGTTTATTTTTCTTAGGATCAATCAGGACATAGCCGACTCCTGACCCTTCCAAAGTTTTAGACCCATCAAAGAAAAGCGTCCAAAAATCGCCTATCATGTGCATGAATCAACATCTACATCTACAGCTAAGTCTACTATTTTACAATCAATTTCATCAGCCTATGAAAACCGAAGGAGATCAGGCTAAGCATCTGATGTATCATTGGCTTCTTTCGCTTGATAGTTTCCCGGTCCTGGATCAATGAAGTAATTTCCCAAAACAGAATTCACTGGTTCATTTTTACCTTCAAACTGAGTGACATTGTGTTTCATGTGGGGCTCTCTTAAAACATTAATTTTATTTGGGCTTCCTTTATAAGGTAGCCACAGATGTGACCAATCCGAAGCAAAGTATCCATTCAGTTTTGCCGACCAATCTCTGCTCAACACAAGTCCATAAGCCTCAGGTATGTCCGCTACTACAATATCAATGAATTGACATACCTTATCATTTGAAGATAAGTGAATGAGAACATCTTCCATTTCCACAATTACCTTCGCATTCGTTCTGTCCAACTGAATGACCTTCCAGGTAGATGGTTTACACTACTACATTTCGACCAAAAATCCGACGGCCGTATTGTCGGATTTTCGACACTTCCCTGTCGCATGTACGACACTATGATTTTTTTTAAGCGTCGGTGGCTTGACGTTGGTTATCCGACATCTGTTTAAACCGTCGGTTAAGCGACACCTCAGTTATCGTCGGTTAAAAGTACGGCGTCGGTTAAGCGACATGGAAAACCGTCGGTGAACTGACAGAGATAAAAAACAATCGTCGGGTAAGCGACATGAGAAACCGTCGGTTAAGCGATGGAAATAACGATTATGCATCGGTTAAGCAACATGGGGAACCATCGGTTAAGCAATGGAGATAATCATTAAGCATCAGTTAAGCGACATGAAGAACCGTCAGTTAACCGACGCTAGTGAATTTTTTTTTTTTTTAAATACTTGCAAATTGGGTATACAAAGAATGCCAGGTATTTATCCTGATGGTCCACCTGTTCTTGTCTGATCTCAGAAGCTTCTAAAGTTTGTAGACACTGCCGAAGTTAGCAAGGGACCTCAGGATATGCCTAGGCATTGGCTAGTGACTGCAGCCAAACTGGATATTGACAGAGGAAAAATATCTTTACAGGTCAAGTTTTATCTTCTGAATTATTGTAATGAGAGATCACCTACTTCTTGGCGATGATTATAGGGGGATTGCTTTTATTCCAAGTTCACCTCCTATCCTCATCCATAGAAGAAATACAAGCAAATAGCTGTAAATATTCCTATTCAAGATAGCTCACAAATCTTTTACATTTTCATGTATAACCTTGACAAATTATTCAAGATCAGTTGTTTAGTGTACCACAGAAGTGAGAGTATTCAAAAGTAAAATTCAAATGACATTTAACAGGCTTTTTATTAAAGCCGAAGTATTCTTTGAAAACAAGAAGGCACTTAAACAAATTACATATCATTGTGAAATTTTAATATGACTTTAATAATACTACTTTCTATATACAAGTGAAATGCAAGGACAAGATGCCTGGGCTCAAACAAACTGACATTTTAATATGACTTTAATAATACTACTTTCTATATACAAGTGAAATGTAAGGACAAGATGCCTGGGATCAAACAAACTGTTAGTGCTCAGAAATAGACCTATTCTAATCGAGTTGCATTTGAGCCTAAGGGAGACTGAGGGATGGGAGAGGCAAAATGGATCTCACATTTTAATACATCTGTTGGTGTCTCTCCAGAGTGCACAAGGATCTGCTACTCTTACAATCAATACTCAGACATGGCTAGTGAGAATAAATTTATAAACAGATAAGAAACAATGCATTTGATGTAAGCATGTGCATTTGACAACACATATAATATATTATTGTAGTATTTCATTAGGAGTTCATTTCAACCATTACTCAAAAAACTCCTCACACCACAATCTATGGTAATCAGTGAATCTTTGGTCAAACCTCAGGTTAGATCTCATGAGTCAAACCTTAACGGAAAGTTACATTGGCATAGTCTGTCTCTTAATTAGTTGGCTTCAAATTGAAAAGCTGTTCCTTATGAATTCCATAATTGATTGTTACATCCTAGCCTTACATAACTCTGTATTTCAAGATGCAAGTGATATTCCATCAATTTCCATTCATATTCTGCCATCAAATCCCTATGAGCTGTTTGCAACCCAATTCTTCACTTTGTTGTATACAAAGAATGCCAGGATTTGTACAAAATAACCTGCTAACAAGTTCCATTATGGGAGGTAACAAGTTCCATTAGTTTCCAGTCAAAATTGTGCCTGAGAAAAGCAGTGATACATTAGCTAAAAAAGAGGTTGTGACTGCAGAAATGGTATCCAATTGAAGAGGGCGTAATACTCCTTATTTTTATTGGGCAGTGGGGTTGTCATCTTCCTAAATGCTGAACGTTGTTACATCAAGTGAAAATAAAAAGTTAATATGTTGTTGTTGAATTATTTTCTCAACCTAGGGGTCGCACCAAATGTA
>LPNX010204274.1:504092-539561 GCA_001517045.1 Pseudotsuga menziesii | reverse complement strand
TATACAACAAATGCAACTTACTATCTCAGAATAATGAATTCATTCCATCCCTTGAACATTCTGCATCACTGTGAACACAATGAAAGGAAAAACTTTAAAAGGGTAGATTTACAGATTATAGAAGTGATCCAGTTGTTTTGGGACTTAGACAATTTGGTTGCCAGTTGGACACCACTACTTCAGTCCTTCGGGATTCATTGAATAGCACACTGTTACTGCTCTAGGAGACTCTGTTAGATACACTGCATATTTTTTACCTTCCATAAAATAATTTGCCATGAATTCGACACTTGAAACATGCTTGCATAGACGATCTGCAAAGGTTCATCACACTTCTGACCCCATAAATTTGTTTCCACTAGTACAAAAGCAGCACCGGAACTTGCTCATAGAACCATATCCTTGTTTATGAATCTAGCTGGAACACTTTCCCGTATCTTTTTGTATTTCACATGCATATATCACTATCGGATTACTCTTGTACATTTGAAGTCATCAGAAGTATTTTATGTGTATCCCAAGCAACTATCATTTTACCATTCAGGGCTTCAGCTTCCTCAAAGGCGTTTCCAGAGATATCCAATGGATGTGGCAACCTTGCCCATCTCTCAACATTAATCTTTTTAATTTCAACACAAAGAGCCTGCTCATCCAGCTTCCTACCATGCCATATTCCTTCTACTTGGAAAACAATCCCATACGTAATTTCATCCCCATCATCATTTCTTAATGAGACGAACTGACCAACTTCACACTTGACAAATATCACTGTTGCAGAATGCCTAGAGGAAGGAGTAACCCTTGTATGGTCAGAAAAGTCAAAATCTGATGTAGACATACCATGTAGATCTTCAGTAGATGACCTTGAATTTATAGGTGTGGAAAACCTTGCAGACTTATTTCCTCTCCTAGGGCCTACCAATGCTCCATAATAGTCCTCACCATTGTTGCTCTCTGGTGACTCATAGAAACCCATAATAGTGTTGTGCTCACCACTTATGGCTGGAGAAGACCTCGGTAGATAAATCTTATCGATCATATTTTCACCATCAGGAGTGTGTGATTCACGTGCAGCACGTGCTAACCTGGCTTTCCGATTGTTCAACCTATCAAAAATTACGCTTAAACATTGTCATAAACCATATAAACACTATCCATCTTATTGATATAATTCATATATATGCCTGGAATATAGAGAAGGTTGCTTTAAATTTGAAAACAAAAAAAAATATACAAAGCAGAAAGTCGATGTATTCAGTCTTCATAGCAACTATAATTAATGCATTTATAATAGTTTGTAGACGCCACCTTTGAGGAGCAGGGACAACAAATATGCTTATAAAAGAGTGTGGTTATATCACAGTGCTTTCAGAACTAATGAAATCTCTAAAGGAATTCAATTCCTCACTTTTCTTGCCTCTAACCTGGTTCTGAAGTTTTCAATATGGGTGATTCACTCCACAGAATTGAGAGACCTTTCAGTTTATTCACTTTCTAATACTTCTGCCATCTGTTAGTCAAAATATATTGATCTGAATACCATGAATCTTCATGACATGCTGAATAACGCATAAAATGTTACGCACTTCTGAGGAATGACAATGGTTGGGAAAGAATCCCTTTAAATGTAATTCTCAAGTACTATTTGGCAACACTGCTCAGCCATCCATTGCCCTATTTACCAGACTCCAAAAACAGTTGAGATTGAAAGGGGCAAGCTGGAAGAAGCTACAAAGTAATTTCATTTTCTAACATATATATATATATATAAGAAGAACAGAAAGACCATAGGATAAAATGCAAACAGGATTGACTCACTCAAATCCCTGAGAAGCTTGAGCTCAAGCACTCAAAAGTTTGGCTGAAAGACCTCAAACAACAACCAGTGCACAAAGGTATTAGATTATTATGGATTCAGTGCCTTACGCAGATTACAAAACTTCCACATGAAGATATCCAAGCTGTTGATTACTTGATGCTAAGGAAAATACTCTTGAAATTTCATTTGCACAGGGCAATTCTTACACTGACAGGAGCAATGGTTCAGAATGGCCAAGGACAATAATGCTTTTGGAAAAATTTAAACCTTGGGGAAAAGATTAGTAACACGCCTACTCCACTAACCAACCAGGATCCCAACGATCACTGCTAACAAACTCTTTATATTACTTGTAGATTTAATATTTTTGTACAAGGGTCTAGTTTGGGAGATGACTCCTTGAGACCCAAAATCTGCAAAGGCTACGCTGGTTTTATTGTTGAGAAAGTGAAAGCTACATATTCATGGTGCTTAAATATCCAAGAAGTTTGTGCAAGTCTTCCATCCCTATTTCATTTGGAAGTTCTTCTCATGGATTGAAATTGAATACTTCATAAGTTTTAGCAGAATTCTGTGCCATAATGTTCATTTTGGCCATACAGGGGAGCTATCACAGCTGGCAAATATCATTCTAGATATACTCTCTCAGCTTCAAACATTATACAAAGAGCATAGTGTGAAGGAAAGGGGTTGGTTATTCTTAAGGCATAGTGCATGGCTGTCTTTAATTTTATCATTGCTCCAGGCAGGTCTGTGGAAAGTGTCTCTGAGAAAGATCTCAGTTTCAAGAGAGGACACATTTTGGATAGAGCAGAGGCAGAGCTGCAAACTACATCAACAGATTCAACACAGAATAGGAAAACTACATCATATTTAATAGGTCAACAGGGAACCTACCATCTTGAGCCAAAGGGATATCCCAGGCTATATTTGAACACTTTCTAGAAATTATGGACAATTTCTTCACAAGTGGGGAGGAAACGATGTATGTAACAGTAAATGTATAATGTTGTAATTATTCATGTATGGGTATCTAGTTTTTAATATCTCAAGCAACACAAATTGGCCCTGGAGTATGGCAGTTACAGTTTTTTTTAATACTCTTAGACAACCTGAGACAGCTAATTTTTTGCATATAAAAAACCTTCAAGTCCTTATTTGCCTGGTGCATCCCATTTCATTAACCTTCAAGTCCCTATTTGCCGGGTGTGTTCTTGAATATTTGTTTTCCTCATCATTAAGGTCCTTGGATCCTTATCATAAAAGGGTCCACATTAGGGTTCAAAGGCATCCATTACATGGTCTGAGGTCATCAACCCCTGGGGTGGTTGAGTCTATTTAAGGGTGATTTGTGAAGCTGTCCACCTTTGCACATTTGGTCTTCTAGTACACTTGGCAGTTTGCAAATGCCCATGTCTCCTAGAACATGAAGAAGGGCACAACTCAATACCCAACCAAGCACATGCAAGATATATCTATTAAACATTTCAAAGAGGAATCCATCATTGGAATGCCAATGACCTTACCTATTCATAATAATAAGAGAGTGTTTACATGGACTTTGTGACATGTTTGCCTCAGACAACCAGACAAACTGATAGGATTTTGGTGGCAGGTAATAGACTAACCAAGATGGCCAAATTTAACCCTCACCTCTTCACAAGCAAGGTAGGGGATATTAGTAAAATATTGATAGCCTAGGTATTTCTAGGTATGGCCTTCCTGAAGATATTGTGAGTGCCGAGATGATAAATTTACAGGAAACTTTAAGGACTAGTTTAAGGATTTCTGCACATAATTAGCCCTCAACAATAACAACTAGTACTAGATTCATGTGCAAACAGAAAGAGTTAGAGAGCTATTGTTTTTTTAAGAGCTCATGTGGCTTGGTAAGAAAACTCTGTGAGAAGAAAGGCTTCCATTTGTGGAATTCTTTTATTATAATAGTAGGCATGCGCCAGTATGTGTGCCTCCTTTCAAGGCCATGTATGGTCATGGACCATGGCCTATTGATTCCATGGATTTAGAATCGAATAAGTAGAAGACCCAAATCTCAATGGGAATGCTGGAAAGGACGTAGAATGAATTGAATGGCCACAAAATGGATATGGAAAGCAATGAGCAAGGACAAAATTGAATCTAGATTGCACTGCACTTTAAGGTATTTACAAGTTCTATCATGAGATTCATCTCCCTTGTGAGATCCTCTTTAAAAATGGGTCCTAACTTCCTAAGAGATAAATTAATGATCCAAGCATCCTAAAAAGTGGTATTTGGCTTCAGCATAAGGATATGGTAACACAGGCGTCGAAATTTATCAGTGTGCCTATAGCCCCCCTATTTTACTAAAAATTAAATAAATTTTTCCTATTAATATAACCATTGATTAAGGAAAAATAAGACCACCATGTAAAAGTTGTGTTGTGTGCAAAGTTCAAACCATCTCAAGACCAAATATATTTTTCTAGACCTGTATGAAGTAGAATGTGAAAGAAACAACCATTTTTTCTGAAAGTATGAAATACTAACTGTCCTTCCCATCATCAAAAATTTGTCAAGGCAATTAATTTTATCCAGTCATTCTAATGTGACAGTATGTCAACAAACAAGAGAAGGAAGGTCCAAACAGCAGCAATCCAGTTTCAACCCAGAATAAATCCAAAGGAATAATTTCAATGTAAAGTTAATTCTTAATCATATTTGCTTTACCTGTAAAATTGAGGGCACTATAGTTCTCAAGCAGCACCATCTCCCCATGGATGGCAACAATGTCTCTGCGGATCTTCACTGTTTCTTCATTGAATTCATACTCTGAGGTGTATCTTCCATTTCGTCTGCTATTTTCTTTCAGTCTTTCAATCCTTTCCTTAAGCTCCTGAAAAGGAAAAAAAGACATTAAATTTTTATCGAAATTGTAGTTCAGATTAAAAAGTACAAAAATGCATTAACATACAAGTTACAAACTAACTGCATGTGGACTTAGGAACTAGTGCAAGACTGCAAGTTAAATAAAAGCTTTTAACACATTCTAGATTGTAAATGAATAAGGCATATTCTTTAACCCTGAAGGGAAAATGGATGGTCACATATAAGAATATGGAACAGTATGGTACAACAAAAGTACATATCTGAAAAACTCCAGCAGAGCCCCAATACACTAGTATACATCTCACAAACATGAAAAACATGCAAAATTTTCAAAATTTCAAAAAATCTTAAAAATATATATACACAACATTAAATATTTTAATCTATATAAAGTTAGAAACCATTCAAAAGAGAAACGTAAAGTGACAAGTTATGTTTCTGAGAAAGGAAATGATCCTGAGCAACAACACAGAGTTTCAAATGAGATTGTAAATAGGGCCCTAGAAAGTCCTACCATATTTGCTGGTAATATAGCATTTTTAGGAGATTCATAATGTTTTCCTTCAAAACCAGATAAAGTTGATGTTTGTAAGGAGGATCTCAGAGTTGTAAGCTGTGTCAGTGATAAGAAATCTTCTTTGGAGCCCTCAAGTCAGAGTAAAGAAGATGGCAACATGTGTCAGCTTTCTGCATTCCAGTCTTTGTTATGTGATTATAAGTTGAAGCCTGAAGAAATTGAAGTTCACTTAAATAATACAGAGAGATCACTGCCCATCCCCAGATTTGAAACTTTCCCCATCGAATTGAAAGTTGAGAATGTTGAACATGAGAGAGAAACTCCACTTATACCTGTAAGGGGCAATTTTCCCAATGTATTGCTGTAGGGGCCAACAAGCCTACATATTGCTTGACTTGTCTTCTTTCGCTGATTGAACAGGTACACATAGCTCTTCTAATCAGGAGTAGTTTATTTGGAACGTGGAATCACCATTCTAGTATATTCAGATCTGTCAGGCATATGCTATTCCTGTTAACTTCAATCAACTTAAGTTTGCTTGTTGAACTTCCAGACCCGATCTTTACAGCTGCGCAAGTGGCCTGTTGAATGGGGTTGGTGTCGACAGCTTCAGTCATTCATATTTGTATTTGAGAGACATAATAGGTGATCTCATTTATTAATGGACATTGTTTACCTTGCAATATTACTGTCTTTTATTTTATGTTGGCGTTTTAAACATCTAATTCATATCTCTATAGTGTAGAATAGTCTTGGAGCGTCCAGAATATGGTTATGCCACATACTTCTTTGAGCTGGTGCAATCTCTACTAATCATGTGGCAGGTGGGATGATTAATCACTGTGATGAGTGTTTCCATCTGTAGTAGAACTGCTCTTCTTGAAAATGAGCCTCTTAGATTTATAAATCTAAGCACTGTATTTTCTTTTAAGGAATCTTCGATTAGCCAGTCTAGATATTTATCACACTCTTTGCTCTGGTTAAAAGGAAATTTACACAGGGGGATGGATCCTTCTTGCAGCTTGTGACCTTTATTAATATAATATATATCATGAACAGGCATGAGTACAAACAAGCGAGAAGGTTTTCCAAGATATGAGTAACGAATCTTCTTTAAGATTTTTTAAAAAGTGGTCTGTAAGGTATACCCCACAGATGGTGGTGGGGAAACTGTGATGGGATATGGTAATTACTGGTGATGGGATATGGTAATTAGTGGAACCATAGCATGGTTTATTATCTCGCTTCTATGGTTGGGATGTACCTAGTCTTGGAGACACATGGACAATACTTCCTATATTCCTCCACATTCTTTTCCGTGTGCTGGCCTGTATTATATTTACACCCGTCCATGTACTTATTGATAGTTTGGGGCATGCAAATGATGGGGACTCTCTAGTAGTTATAAGCATCATAGAGAATAAAAATGCCTATTACCAAAATGTGAGTTCTTCCCTCAGTTAAGAGACACGGGTTTGGACCTTTCCCCTTGGCATGCCCTTAGGAATTTCTGTTCTATGTAAGCATTATCTCATGGAAGGAAACTGGAGAGATATAATACGTTGGGAATTTATCTTCTGTGTAAGTATTATCTCATGGAAGGAAACTGGAGAGATATAATACGTTGGGAATTTATCTTCTGTGTAAGTATTATCTCATGGAAGGAAACTGGAGATAAAATACGAGTCTAATTGCTGTGGCACTGGAAAATGGGTTTTTTACCTGTTATTGAAAGCTTCAGCACCCTTATGAATGGTCTTTGCAAGAAGGGCAGTTTGGAAGAGGCTAATAATATTTTTAAACTAATTCTAGAGAAAGGTTTAGTTCCTAACGTTCAGATTTATAGTAAGATGATAATTTCAAACTGTGAAAGGGGATGCATAAAGGGAGCCTTAAAACTGCATTATGAAATGCAAGATAAGGGGTTATTACCAGCACTGGAAAAAATATCACTCGCTTATTTATAGACTTTGCAAAGAAAGGGACACAGATGGAGCTCTAATGATTTATAATGAAATGGAGGCCAAATCTATGTTGCCAACTGTATCCTGCAAGCTAGAAGTGGTTTTATGCTTCTCAACCAATAACCTGGAGGGCTCAGGTAATTTCAGTATTGTAGAAAATCAGTAGAATTGACAAAAGGAATACATATAAAAGACACAGGGGTTAAAGACCGGATGTGAATGTGGAACCTCAAGGCATCCCCTGGCAGTCTGGCTCGAGTGAACACAGTTGTTTGGAAGCGGCCGAAGTTATGGCTCTCTAATCACAGGTTGACAAGAAGTACAGGGCATTCATTCTGGGGTCACAATTTAATTGCCAAGCAATGTGGCTCGCCACTATTATTTGCGGAACTCCGCAAGAGGATAGAAAGCTCTGGTCTTGGAAAAGCTATATGGTGACTTTGTTGGGTCTTCAGATAGAAGGAAAAGGTCGAAACTCTGAGGCGCATTTGCTATGTTCTAAAGAAGAGAGCACTGGTAAAAATAATGGTCAAGCCGTTGTGGTAAACTCTGTAGCAATGGCTCCAAGACAGAGAGTTCGATGTAGAAGAGGCAGAAGAGGTAGGAGAAACACCTACTCGGAGGAGTCCTTTAGCAGGGACATTCCCTATCACATTCGTCTAGAAATAGAGGAAGTTGAGGGCCAGATGGTAGGGCTGGCATTGGAAGACCAGAATACTAACCAGACCATGGACCCATATTGGCTCATCAAAAATCTGTTGGGAAGGGCGCTTATGGAAAGGGACCAATTATGCAAAGGAAATCAACCTTCGAACCAAGCTTCAACCTTCATCCAGGAATGAGGGACGACATGCACAACCTTCAAACCAAACTGGAACTCCTGGCCGAGCTGATGGACACCCCACATCAGATAGCAGAGTGTAATATGGGCATGGTATCTGATCATATTTCCCTGTCTACTAATGATAATCTATGAATCTGTTAGAGTCTTTAGCTTTTTCAGTTACTGCATGTAAATTTTCAGATTGAATTAGAAGGAAACTTGTAAATGTTTGGATTATAACACTAGTAAGGACAGGGGGGGGCGGGGCTCTAGTTTCCCATGTCTTCAGGGCAGGTCCCTCCCTCAAGCTTAATTTTGCCTTTATTATGGATTTTAGACCTTTCACCGGACCAATTATGCTCCTAAGGGATGAGCTGGTTTCCCACAGAACAGTTTTGTATATTATGTACATTATTCAGTAATAGAAGGATGAATCAGCTAACTTACCCCCCCCAAAAAAAATCCCATCATCATTTTCATAAATATAAGCAGAATTATTTCATCAAAATTGCCACTAAGTAACACAGTTTGACCATTTAAGGGATTCAAATCATTTTTTACTGCTGTTTCAAGACTGTTATAAAATAAAACTGCAGCACCCATTTCTATCATGTTCCATATCAATCATCTTTATTGTCAATTCAAAATCATTTCGAGAGAGAGAAATCACAGCACCATGATATTATCTCATCCGCAAATGTGTGTCCTTTGAAAATGCCATTTACATGAAGCTGGAAACCTATTCTCGGCAAGCTCATTGCATTGCCTGGCAAGTAAATTGGAGCAGAGTAGCAGAGAAAAACCATAAAAATCCAGGACATCGGATTCTAATAACTTCTGGACTCAGTTCGAAAAATGCTTCCCAACAACATGGGGAGAGAGCGTAAATTCCAGATGAACAGCTGGGCAATTTGAAAGACTTATCATACGATGGCATGCATTGTAGCCATGTATGATATTCTTGCAATACATGGAATAAACGGGCTTGAGACAATAATACAATCCTATAAACAAGGCCATAATTCACCGACCGGTCCTTCTCTGCAACTACTGCCTGCCTTGGCACCAACTACCAAGCCTAGGAGATTCATCTGCCATACTAAGTCTAGGGTAGGTCATATATATATAATTACCGGGGTTGAAAAGGTTAAGAGCTGTGGCAATTCCCCGTCTGCAATACCTATGGCATAATTGCCTTTACTTATTGCCTTCAGAGTATTTTCAGATCTGTTTGGTGAAAACCCAATTTACAAACCTAATTATCTCAGTCCTTCCAGCAGGTGATGCCTAATGGCTACACATATGTCTTCAATCAATAATTAAAGAAAATTTTAGCTCGGTAATATCTTTGCTTAGCTCTTTTCTTTTCATCTATTCTAGTTTAAGGGAACAATTACAAGAACCCACAGTTTGACTCCCCCTTCTGTTATCATTTATCTATGAAATTATCTGTACACATAGAACATGACTCCGACCTTGAAATGGCAGCGTAACAGCAAATATTAATTGCGGGAGAAGAGGGTATCACATACCAGTGCTGAAAAGAAGATAAAACGGAGCTATTCGACGACCATAGAATTGGATTGAATTCTTCAAAATTTTCCCTGCAGAAAAGAGGGCTCTAGCTATAAAATCTTATGCATTCCACTGTCTTTGCCGCTTCGACGAGATTAAACATGGAGAGATATGCCTGAAACTGCCATTGCTTTCTCTGAGAAGAACATATGGTCAGACAAATACCAAAAAGTGGAGGGGTATTAGTGGTAGAGCTCCTGTCATCGGAGAAACCCCACCCTGTCAAATCTGCGAGTAGGTAGGCATAGGTGAACAAACCCCAAGCCATCGAATCTAGGAGTAGGCAAGTGTAGGTGAGAAAACCCCAGTCCATTGGATCGATGAGTAGGTGTGATAATTTTGAAAACCCCAATCACCCAAGTCGATTATGGTCCGAAGAGGGCCTACAAATACAACCAACATTCCATGGATGGTGCCACCACCATGGGTCCTTTCATCAAAACAATAACCTTGAATTCCAGCAATGCTAAACCCTTGAGGGAAAAAATATATTGATGGGCTGCAGAATGGAAAACCAATGAATTAAGAAAAAATAGAATAATATCATTCACAAATGACAAGTGATTCAATTACTCATTACTGATAATTTAATATTTAGAAATTATAATATTTAGAAATAATATATTCAATCATAATATTTAGAAATAATAATTTAATGATAGTCACAAGAATATGAGAGGTATTAATCAAGTGCATACCTTCCAAGTATGAGTTGATAGCCTTGCGAATCAGTCTTACCTTGGGGAACACAAACTATTTCATAGATATCCCCATTGAAATAAGAGGCTTGAGGCGAACAACTATCACCTTTGAAATTATCTTATATATGCAATTGCAAAGTGATAATGGTATGAAATATTTGAATTTCATAGGCCCCAATCCACCTTTGGGATGGATTCTAGGAGTATTGAATTTAAACTAGTATGCATCGTCCTAGTCATCTAAACTTCCTCCTCCACCTTTAATAGATCATCACCAATTATTTCTAAGAAGTCGAATCCACATAAAACTTAGTTGGTCACCCATATGACCCTAGAATCTTATCCATTTGGAAATATTAGAGGAAGGAACACAAATATTCCTTTGTCACTAGTTGAACTTTATTCCTAAAGGATTAATCTAATTACAAAGGGACTTATTTTCCTTCCTCGAATATGTTCAATGCATTACAACCCACCCCCACCACACAACACCTCATACTGGTACACATATCCCACATGGAGACCAAATATCACCTCTTAAGGCATCGTATTGTAGTTTGAGGTCATGTTGATGACTAATGATCCTTAGAGGTGAATTTATTGTGTAAGTCCCTAATTTTTCTCCCTTTACTATAGTTAAGGCCTTGACACCTATCCCTATCGCACAAAAACTCATAAATATGTCCAGATATCACTTATTTGCCAAATACCTACTTTAAATCATATATTTTGTGGTTTGAGGCCTTTATCATGGCCTATTAGCTTACTAGTCATAATTTAGAGCATAAATGCATCAATTTCTCTCCCAACCATGGTTTGAGACTCATTCATAGTGCACAAAACCTCATATTAACACTCTCATACCACTATGAGGACAATGATGTCCAACACATACCATGTTGTATGGTTTGTGTCGTTATTCATGGACCTTGGTCCTTAGAAGCTTCATATAGGGTCTAATAGTTTTATTTTCCTCCAACGCCTATTGGAAAGGCCTTGCCACCCATTGCTTTCATCCAATGCATTTTTTTATCCAAGGAGTTCTTGACCATGTCATATAGCTTCATTTTATATTACTATGAAAATAAGAAATTATATATGTAGAAACATAAAAAGCATCATAAAATAATCATGGATATCTCTTCAAGGCCTTTGAGATGAGCTGAAAAACTGGAAAACAAAACTTCAAAAATTGATATCAAGGTAGAAATTTATGGGAAATTCATGTGTGCATTATATAATGGATGTGTGTTATTGAAATCAATTTTTTTCTAGGTAGGATAGTTTCCACTCACTCAAGGCGTCGTTGCTTAAGCGACGCTTATGAGGCTATCCGTCGCTTAAGCGACGCTTATGACCACATTTTCAAAAAAAAAAATTATCTTTGTGATTTTTGGTAGGTTTAAAAAAAGAAATCCACGCGCCGTCGGATTTTTCCGTCGGATTTTGGATCGAAATGTAGTAGTGTTAGGTTGTCCATTTATCTTTTTGCAGACCGATAGCGGCATAACATTTACTGATGCCCCTGAGTCTACTAGACAGTTGTGCACGTTGTGGTTGAAAATTTCAAAAGTAAGGAGAAACAGTGGAGTCTTGCACTTAGGCTTACCTCCCACACTTGCTTCACCAATTTCTTCTTCTTGGGGCTGATTGTCGGTGGGAATCTTCTCCTCTGATATTTCAAGTGCTTTCAATAACTTTTCTTTCTGCTGCGGCACATTACACATCTCAAATAATGAGATATTTGCCCTTTCCTTTTTGATATCCTCTACGACGTCATAATCCATCTTATGTTCTGTGAGATTCATTTTAACATTATTGATCTTCTCTTCAGTGGGCTTGGTGTGCATGTTGATCTGCTTTGGATTTTGACTGGTAATGGCAAACTCTAGAATTTTATTAGCTGAGGTGTTTTTTTGAAACTTCTTTACATTCTTTTGAAGTCTCTTAATCTTTGGGAGCATAAGACTGTTTTCTTTAACCAACCCTTGGCTTCTCGTCATCAAATTCGTTTCCAAGATATCTTCATGTCTCAAATCCTTTTCTTCTTCGGTATCAAACAACGATACACTGTCCCATAAAACCATGGCATCATCCTCCTGTTTTTCTGTTGATTTATTGTTATATTTTCCCTCTTCATCATTATGCTCAGTTAATTTGGAATCCAACAGTTGATTCATCACCAATGTCATCGAATTTATCCACTGAGGACAATTCTTTTCAGAATGGGGTTATTGGTGAAAAGTGCAAAAGTTATCCATCCCAACCTCCGTTAAGTTCATCGATGCAGGACTGTGCGGAGGGGGTTGGGTTTGATTGTTATCCTCCTTTTTCTTGTAATAAGGCTTATAAAACTTCTGTGCTTCCTTTTCCTTTTCCAAGTCTATTATTCTGTTAGAGAGCTTCTGCATCATTTTTGTCATTCCTTCGAAATCGTGTGATTGCTCCTCTTTAGGCTTAGTAAATAACAAATCTTTCCTCCCAACATTTTTTTCTCCTGACTACTCAGGATAATCTTCGATGCTTTCCTTTTCAGCCTCTACTCTCTCTGCTTCTTCATAAGTCTCTGCTAGCGTAGGTTTGTCTTTCATTTTGGAAAACATGGCCAAATCGGGCCCTATATCTGAAGTATAATACTCAATCAGAACTTTATCCGAGGGTTTGTCAGTTTCAGAAAAATTCTTAAGATAAGCTGTAAATATTTGGGTAAAACTATGCACCTTCTCTTTTCTTTCTTTCTTTAAAGCGCACAGTCCTTTCATGAGAGCTGCCTGAGTTTTTTGGGTTGCATATTTACTTCTGAAAATCCTTTCAAAGGTATCCCAATTTGGGATAGAGTTTGCAGGAAAACCAAAATACCATGATGCTGCTGCTCCTTTAAGGGTATGTGGAAAAAGTCTACAAACTACACCCTCATGTTCCCCAGCCCTTAATCCTTCTATTGCCAAATAGAAACTTTACAAATGGTCATATACTAAAATATTCTCATTTGAATCAAACTTGGGCAGCATCTTCTCAAAATCTTGTGGTAAGTCATGTAACGGAGGCGTTAAGTTCAGGGGTGATCGGGCTTTCCAAGTAGGTGGTGGATTTGGTGGGTTAAGTGGCTGATTTGCATTTACACCTGCCATGAGTCTGGGTGGAGATTGAGGAGGTGAGGGAACAGTAGTATGAACAGGAGAACAGTAAGGTTTGTTTGGGCCTACTTGATTCAAAGGCTGAACAACTTCATGTAATGCTACTTCTACTAATTCTTCCAAATCCCCAACCAACACTAAATCTTCCAAGATGGGATGATCTTTTTTCTTGTACTCTCTCCGAGGTAAATCAGGGATAGTGGGTAATCCTCCAATAATATTTACATATGCTCTAATGTGTCTCCTCAGATTATTAACAACTTCATTGTCTACAGAATAAAAATCTTCTCTATTCTCTTTGGTATTTGGATCAAGAAATAAACTGCTTTCAAAACTATCACTGGTGGAGTAATTTCGAGGAAATTGATTTCCCCGGCCAAATATGCATTGGTGGCCCTCCTTCTAGCACCAGAAACTGTTGAAGCCTGGAAATTCCCAGGAAACAACAATAAGGGATTCTCCCTAGTCAACGTTCCTGAATATCTTGTGACTGTTTGGAATGGGGAATCCGTCTGGTTTGCGGTCCGGCTACTGTAGGTCAAGTAACAAAAACAAAGGGTTTTACCAGTTGCAGCTCGGTCCACCGTGTATATTTTTGTATTTTTGAATTTAAGTATGATATGCAAGGGTCTATCTAACATGTAGATTGATAAAGAACACGAGGAGTGGTCACAATGTGATGCGCAGGTTCTTACCTCTCGTCTTAGACTCTCTCGCTTCTAAATCACACACAAATGAAAACAAGACTAACTAAGCTATCCCTAGGGAGCAAGATTATCAATTAATGAGTAATGTATTACTGCTCATATGTTAAGATAAATCATAGATAGCTGTTCTTAGAATCAGAACACATAAACATGAATAGAGATATACACCACAAGATAGCTCGTCGTCTGTAAGAACATTCATTACTCATAGT
The DNA here is from genome assembly GCA_001517045.1 of Pseudotsuga menziesii. NCBI lineage: Eukaryota > Viridiplantae > Streptophyta > Pinopsida > Pinales > Pinaceae > Pseudotsuga > Pseudotsuga menziesii. The sequence goes on along the minus strand of LPNX010204274.1, from coordinate 525,238 downwards.
GGAACTTATCACAAAATAAACCAAAGAAAATTCAAACAAGAACACAGGTTCAGAAATTTAGAATGACCTCACAGTTAATGAAACACAACTGAAAACAAAATAGTTCCCCTTCAACATTGTTCATTTCATCACATTTGAACATTCCACACAGCACTTTCTCCAACAGGCAAAATTGTAATTTTATTATTGCGAAATGAAATAGTTCCTCTTACAACATGTAGTTCACAAGTCTCACTGGGAAAAAGCCCTTCCTCCCTATCTCTTTTCTATATTTATACAAGAACCAACTCAAAACCTTTCGGTTGTTCCCCAATCGTTTCAATCTCCAGTGTTTTCATCTTGCGAATGCTCATAATTCAACCTTACGTTTCAAATAAAGATTTTTATAAAAAAAGGGAAAATCTAGGTAACTGACGAACTGCCCAAGCCTGGGCCTTTGCTTTTTAATGATTACGCTCTACCATGCCTTAGTCCCTCTTTAGACCTTTATTATTTTCTTTTCCTTGAGCAACAACTCTGCTGCCTTATGCTTTACCATGCTTTGTCCTTTAGCTGCATCTTCTTTAACTGCAATAATCTTCAAAGAGATCCGAGAAAATATCCTATTTCTGTCTACGATCAAATGAAAACTCATCATTTATCCCGACTATCTTTAATAAAAATAAACCATAATACCAATAAAATGAGTATTGAAAGAAAAGAAAACCGGAGCTGGGATTTCTCGTGAAAATTTCAACCTGATAAAACAAGGCACACTGGTCGTTTACGAAATCAGTTACGAGTTTGTAACAATCGGCGGGAAAAATATTAAGAAATGGGCACATGAAAACCCCCATCGACGAATCGGAACACTTCACATCGGTCAGTTAGTGGGCTATGCAGCCGCAACAGCGGGTAACCTACAATCTAGGGGTTTCGGCACACAAACCAAAATTGGTGCAATAAAACGTCAGGGGTCAGATCTTCTAAAGCATCGGATAGTTAGTGTGTTACATAGCCGCAACGACGGAAGTTATACGGTCAAGAAAATCCACAGACTAGTCAACATCGGAGAAAAATATAACAAGACATCGGCGAAAGGAAAAGCAGTCTGATGGGCAGTTAGTCTACTCTGGGGCCGCAACGATGGACCTCAATCAGCCTTCAACCTCCGATCAGAGTCATAACACCTTTCGAAACATCACAAAGTGATATATTTTTTCAACAATAAAAGGAGGGATCAGCGAAAGGCTTTAATTATCAGCGCAATGGCTAACTGACCTCCGAAAAGAAAAAATGAAAACTAAAAATCTTATTTAAACCTCAGCCAAACCTCGGTAGTGATAAAACATCATAAAACCTGCTAAGTTCTATAGTCCAAAATATTTGCAGACCCAAACGAATTCCCGAAAAGCAAGAAAACTGGTCTCAAACAACCCACATGTGTAGTAGAGTGGGAACAAACGGCCTTCAACAAAATCAACGAGGGTCCAAATTTTTTTAGAAATTTGGGAAAAGTTGCAACTGCAACAGAAATATAAAGAAAATAGGAAATGTACTACAAAATTCAAATTCTAAAGAACTTGATAGGTACAATAGTTATAAAGGAATTCTATTTGAAAATATATATGTTGCTTGAAAATAAGATTTTGCACATTAAGTTAACTAGAGCGAGTAGAAAAAAGAAAAATGTTGAAAGCTTCATGAATTTATAACAAGATCATTGAATTATGAACCAAGGTAATCATGACCTATTAGCTAAAAACATGTGAGACTAGACTAGATGGTTTGCAAATGACCATGTTATTGCTCGTAAATCTTATCCATTCATTAGAAACCCATTGAACAAGTACTTAGAGTGTAAATTAAATTTGAAATTATGATAAAAATAGAAAAACTAAACAATTTAGCAAGTTAATTTTTTTCTTTTGAAAAAAAAAAGTTATATGTGGACTCGTTGAATTGTGAACCAAGGTAACGATTACCTGCTAGCTACAAACATGTAAGAGTAGATTAGATAGTTTCCAAAGGATCATGTTATTGTTCATATATCTCTGATTCTAGTGTTGGATTTCCCACTAGAGATAGAGACTGTACACATTCGAAATTTAATTGCATATGCAACAATATGATAATACTAGAAACATAACAACGACAAATGAAGAGTTTGAAAAATAAGCGAATGAAGCCAAAACTAGTCTAAATTTACATAGAAACATATGAAATAATTAATTTACGAATGTTAAATAACTTTGTTATTATGATTAGTTTGCTTGCCATCGAAAATTATTTTATGAAATCTACAAAATATTCATTCAAGGAAATTAAAAATTGCTTTGTTTATTTGATTATTTAATTTGCAAGAGTAACAAATTACTAGCAAAACAAACATTTAAAAATTCAAAAAACTGATGTATATATTGTAAACAGTTTTAGAATATAAAACAAAATATGTAAGTATATTGAAATGGCAAAAGAGAAGGGAAAATATATAGGTCTCTATGTTCTCTTATACAAGGATTGAACTATCTTATGTAGACAAAATATAATCTATTATAGGAAAAAAAACACCTACACTCTAATCTTGTTGTAGTGTTTTTTGTTGTTGGATAGAAAACCATGATACAAAAATATGATCGGATGTACTTTATTTTACCACTCTATAGGCTATGTCCAGCTTTTGATGTGCCTGCAATATACAATAAAACTAATTATAAGAAAGCATTCTATAATTTAAAAAAATAATATATAATATTTAAAGAAAAGTTTTTGAACATACCTTTCTATTTGAAACTTCATTTTGCCAAAATATAGTGATGGAATTTTCATTCCTCCAGATTTGTTTTTGCATCAAGAATTTCATTTTCATGATTAAGTATAAACTTCCCATGTATAGAAAACTCACGCAACATGTAGATGGTAGTATATTTATCCTTCAGATAATCTTCATATTTTAATGTTATCAAATCTGGCAATAGCTTCCTTAAGATGTCACCTTTCAATGTACATGACGCTTTTTGATTATCTGATTTAATTATGAGACAGTTTAATCGATGAAAATAGGTGACAGGGGTTTCAATTCTGCATTTGATAAAATGTAACATTTCTCCCTCAATTGATCCAAAGGATTCTATTGGTAAGTCACATTTTCAACATTTAGGTTGAAAGGGATTAGAATACATGTTTGACACTTGCAACATGCCTTCAACTTATTTCACATTGTTAAATGCATTTGTAAGTCAAAATTTATTTATAAGAAGTATATTTAATATAAAAAAAAGTATATTTAATATAACATAATTTTTTAGAGCTGTAATTTTTCAATTGAGTTGTGGACTTGAGAAATGCTTCTAAATCATTGAGTGCCTTTTGTGACCATAGGGGCATGATAAATGTTGTCTACCCTATACGTAGTGTGTTTGGTAGTGCCTGTCTTCATTTCACCACATTTCTGAATAATAACATTGGATACTCTTTCCTTGAAATTTGTTCTTCAATGGAAGCAAACTCTGTTGCAAGTGTCAGGACTAGTTGTAACTACATTTTAAGAAGACATATATTAAATTTCATTGTTGTTATGGACATTAAAAAATTAGGAAATAATATTTTGAAAGATGAATGCATGGGTAGAAATATTTTTATAGTTGCTTTGTCATTTTTTGTATTTCCATCCTTAATCTCTAGAACATATTATGTTTGTAATTTCTTTGTCGTTGTCACAATTGCACCAATTGTTCCAAGTACATATTTATCTATTGATGCTAACAGTATTCTAATAGTTTTTTTTGGTATAGAGATGTATTCTTTACATACTGGTTCTATTTTCTCTATGCTAATATTGTGATCTACTACAAGAATACATTCACAGTCACCATGGTCATAATCTGTCTTGGATGCAATATTGAAATTTCTTAAGCGGATTCCTTTCATTGGAAGAAGTATTGCTTCGTATTGCTTAATTAAATGGTATCGAACGTTCAAGGTGACAATCATTTCACCTTTGGAATCTGTTAAATATGCTCGTAGAATCTCAGATGTTCTTTGTGACTTGTCCAACAATGCTCTATATGTTACTAGGACATTGCCATCGAAAACTTCTCCTCTTTTGAAACTTGTCAATTCTTTAATGGTTATTGGATTGCATCTTGATGTTTTTCTCCTATAAATGGAAATCAGTTGCATATTAGTTAAGATAAGGAAAGGGGATTTGTTTAATTTCTGATTTATCAATTTTTACCTTTTAGATTGTTGAAATATTGTAACTTCGAAGAATATTCTATATGTATCTTTTTGTGGCCCCCAATGGTCCTACCAGGAGAACCACTTGTACTACATTGTACCTCGATGCTCCTAATCGGAAGAACTAATAAGAGTCATGAGGTAGTCCCATCTAATTGTAAAGGTGGGTCATCAGCACCCCAGTGTGGTTACTTGATCCTACATGTGTAACTCGAGCCTACATGATTTAACTCGAGCCTACATGTCAAATGAGTTAACTTAAGTAAACGGATGAATATAAATAGAGGTGTAGTGCTCCTCATTTGAGACACACACACTCTCACTTGTGTAGCGCATTAGTGGAGAAGAGAAGTAGCTGGAGAAGGAGGAGGATCAGGCTTTGATCTCCTTGCTGGTTTTATCTTTTATCTTTTTGGGGCATCTATATTGAGGAAGCTTTTTAATGGGTTTTTCCCTTTAGGGTTTTCCCAGGATAAATATTTGTGTTCCTTTTGTATGGTTGTGCTTGTCTATCTTTCAGTGATCCTGTTTATATGATTTTGTTATGAAAATGAAATGAAATACTAATGTCTTAGCTAAGCATATGGAAATTTAACATGGTATCAGAGCTAACCTGAGAAGAAGACATTGTGTAGCTATAGAAGCTAGGGCTTCTTACTTTTTGGGTTCTCTCCACAATCCATCAGCAAAAGTATGCTAGGATGACTCTCCATTGAAGGGCGCATCTTTTTGTCGAAGCGGAATTCGATTCCGAGCATTTTCAGTTTTCGATGTAGAAATTAGGGCTTTCTGCAAAAGAGGAATTTTTGAGTGAGACCAGCATAGGATTGTTCTCCTCATCAAAACCGAAGTTTAGAGACCTGGATCAAGAAATTTGGTTGGGTGAAACTCTGGGAAAGTCAAAACCTAGTTTGACCCCTAGCTAGAAAAACCCTAAGTACTAAAACGGCTAAGTTTTGGTACATTCGGTATATCATGAGCTTTACGAAGGATCAGGGGATGAAAATTGCAGGGGCCGAATATCAAATCTTGATGTACACTGTATCCAAATTTCAGCCTCATATTCGATATATTCTGGGAGATATAATCCCTCCAAGTTAGGGTTCTAGCCTCTTCAAGAATTCATCCCTAAATAGGACACTTGGGGAGAACTGCACTATATTGGGATACAGAGGTCCAAATGGAATTCCTAAAGATTTCCTAGAAATGGAACGGACTTTAATTTTAGTGGTCCAAATATCAGACTCAGAAGATGAACTAGTGACACGTGGCATGCCGTATAACTTCGCAGTTCTGAACAGTCCTGTAACAGGTCACCTTGGGAAAAGGATCATAAATCCCAAATGGTAAAACCAATTCTGATGAAACCTATGGTGTTGGATCAGGTACATGCGAGGTTACCTCCGTGCGAACTTTCAGACACATAGGATTAGTAATTTCAGATATATCATAGAAACAGTAACAGGCATTTATGTAGAAGAAATTGGAAATCTAGGGCTTCCTGTTCCGGGAGCTTCCCTCCACTGTTTTCAGAAAAAGGAGTACACTGGAAAGCTCCATTTGAAGAGATCTATCTGTCTATCCAATCAGATCTGAAATATTCTAATTTTTGAAAATCATGGTTTCTGTGACAAACACTAGATCAGCGAGCTTCGAAACCAAGACGGACACCTCAAATCGGTAAGATCTAATCCTTTGCTATTTTCATTTGGGGTTCTCATTTCAAAGTGATCTATCACATTAGCTTGATGATAAGCTTGGTGAAGTTGAAAAATTCCAAGCCTAGAAGTATATGATCTCTCCGATGAAGAAAATGGTTTGGACACCTACATGAGTATAGAGGTTCCAGTTCCAGAGGGAGGTGAGGCTAGAAGCCTTACACAAGAAGAACTTGGTCAAGGCCAAGAAGATCATTGCTGATTCAGTAATGAATCAACTTGTACCACAAGTGTCTCCCCAAATACACCGAAGATGTTTTATTCCTTGACCAAGCTATTTGAACATAAGAACTGAAATCAGAAGATGGCTTTGAGAAAACAGTTGAAGAATGTGAAGATCCAGAATGCAGAACAACTTGAAGCGGTAGAAGAAGAAGTGGAGAATGCAGAAGTGGTGATAGCCACCTTGAATGGCCTCCCAGAATCATGGGATTTGGCACATACCCCAATTTTGTAAAATAATGTTAATTGTTTTTATTATATTCCTGAGACATTATGTTAAATTTAATGCTAAGTAGGAACTGATGACTCAGCAAAGTCAACAGAAGTGGAATGCAATTCAGAATATTTTATTATTAATAAATAAATTGTGGAGACAACAGCATGGGAGAGCTGTTAAAAATAGGTTACTAGTCAAACTGGTGGATGGAACTAGGTGGAGGGAAAAACACAAGTGCCAGCATCCTCAAACACTTCCTAAGCTGTAGGTGGAAACTTCCCTATATTTGGGGCCATGATCCCCCAAGAAAGTGGGATCAGAGCAGGTGGCTCATTAAATGACAACTAACCCAAAAAGACCTAGGCAATCTTTTAAAAGTACCCAATGAATAGAGCTGAGGCTGCTCAGATTTTTCCAGAGAAGAAACATTCAGGTGGAATGCTATTCAGGAAATTCATTTGGGGAAAAAGGGAAAAACAGTAAGGAAGTTGTTCAGAGAGGATTGCTACAGTAACTTGGTTTATTACAGCTTGTTGGTTGGGAGAACTTACTGGTAAGTTCTGGAGTAATATTGAGTTTGAAGACTGGTATCTGACTATTGTTGCACCTAGTTCCAGCTAGGGAGACCATAGCAAGCTCAGGGGTCCTAAGGAGTCGTTTTTTGAGCGCTCTCCAGGAACTGGTAGGGAGGAACGACCTCCCATTGCTGTTGTTGTCCAAAGATCAAGCAGGTTCTGTTACTTAACTGTCTTTGTTTAATTACTGTGAATGGTTGAATGTTATGTTTGTAGTTTATGATATAAGAGTTAACTGGATTAGTGATGTAAATGTTTTAGTTTATTAGTAATGAAATCTTTTGATGAAAGATAAAGACCCACTGTTTTTTTCCACATCTGGGTTTTACCAGACCGTACTCCAACATAGGGGTAAATTTAAATAAGAATAGCATGATGAGATTGCAGAGTAGTAGTTTCTTTATCTATTTTCAGAAAAGATATTTCATTGACAGTTGTATAAGTTCTTAGTTAGAAACTAATTCCTTGAACTGTATTTTGCTTTCAGTAATTTTATATTGTAAAGAATAAATAGAAGGGTATAATAATCGTTGTAGAGTAGATTTTAGACTAGATTATTTACTGTTTTACCATACAGTTCTTTTCTTCCAGATTAGAATAACTTCACTATTATATGTCTAATAATAAACTGAAAGTAGGAAGAGTTATATAAGGATTAGATACTACTGTCAAATCAATTTGGTCTAGATTTTATAAATGTTTTGTGATGTATTTCATTTCATTATTTTTCCTTCTTTTTATTTGGGACTAAGCTCGAATAAGTTTCCAGAGTTGTTAATCTTTTTATTTAGAATATGAACAAAGGTTAATATTTGTGTTTATAAGATAAACTCTGGATAGAGTTAAATTAAATTCTGGATATATATATAAATAAATATCATAACTAAGAAAACAAATTAACTACAAAAGAACATAGATAGTATAGCATAAATTACACAAGAATTAAATAACAAGTATTATTTTTGATATACTTATAAAAATAAACTAAGGATATTAATATAGAGGCTATAGTAATCACAGAGAGATAATATAGTTCTTATAATAGTAATAAGGTACTTTATTTATGCAATATAAGAATATTATTACTAATAACATAAGTAGTATTCTTATTACTGTAAGTATATTCCGGAACTAATTATATTGTCTGAACTACAAGTATACTGACAGTACTTAAATTTATTGTAAAAAGAAAGACATATAAACCCTATATCATTAAAAGGGTATAAATTATACATCAATAATTACAAATTCTTATTAATAAGAAAGTCAAATTATAAACCAGGTACAGAAACCCTAATACTATTACTTTTTAACAGTAAACAAATCAAATGCATTTTGTACAGGAAGTAAAACAACAGAAGTACCGGATACTCTTTATCGAGCTTAATTACATACTATAAATATAACTAGTAACCCTAATATTGCAGAAGCACATTTCAAACTTGGCAGTAATTTAAAAAAAAAGGAACAGAGTTATTTTCTTCACTATCAAACAGGGTTAAACCCTATAAAACCGAATTTATACAAGTAAATCAACAAACGGTGGAACTAACAGTATTTTACTCACATTCGTTGTTTTAAATTAAACATAAGTAAGCTTTAAAAATTTCATTAATGTAAGCAAGGAAGGAATGCAGAAAAGGATTACAGTAACTAATACTTATATAACAACTTAGGGTAAAAACCCTATTCTTTCAGTTTATACAAAAGTAATGACTGTAAAAACCAGTGCTGTAATATTAACCCACGGCCATATTGAGAATTTACACATAAAGGCTTACAGCTTGTTCTTTTAATATAAACACAGTAATATTTACAAAACAAAAATTTACACTCACGGCCGAAGCCGGAGAGCCTTGCAATAGAGCTAGGGTTTTAACCAAACGGTGTTAAACAGCGAACAAACAACCAAAAGCCATGAGGGTTTAACAGGCCACAATGACCAATCCCTCATTACCCCATAAGGGTTTACACAAGGTGGATGAGCCATGGAGAAACCAGGGCTTACCGTGGCCCCTTATCGTCTCAACCCCGTACTCTTTGTGTAGATAGAGAAAAGAGGCAGAACGTATCTGCAAAACAAACATACGTCTGGCTGTTAATGTTTTTATTAAAAGCAACGAGATGTATATACAGGAAATTAACATTATCATTAAAAGAAAATGAATAATTCTTTTACCTTAGCAAGGCAAAGGATTAAACAGTATTGCAGCAACCAGCGACCAGCGCGAGCAAGGAGTCTTCCATTCATTTGCAAAGAAACGGCGTTACAACACTCGTGAATCTCTGACAGCAGGAAAACCTCGAGTTATATGACTGAAGGAGTAGGAAAAACCCTAAAGCCGAGCTGTTCCACCTTCCAACAACGCACAGTAATGGTGAAGCTCAAACCATAATACTCCGAAAGGAGGAACCACTCTCATTGGAAAAACTGAAGGTGAATGGTAAGGACTGACACAGTCAAGGGATCGAGTTTAAACAGTGGAGGCAGTGAAAAATCAAACAAGAGAACGAGTAATGCATGATGAGCAGAATCACCATGAGACGGCCTTCACGTTGGTGCAATGGGACAAGTTAACCAGGGAGGAGGAGCCATAGACAGTCACAGCACTATACAGGTGACAGAGCGGCTGATTTTCTCTCACAGAAAATGGACCAGTGCCCGAAGGTGAAGGAGGATAATGAGCTAGGTCTTGGGGAAGACTCTTTTAAAACCTGTAATGCATGGCCCAAACAAAGCCACGTCGCCATGCAAATAATTTGCCACAGTGAGTTTGTTTTCTATAGTTTCGTTGAGCTAATCATGAGGATCCCGTGTTGACAATCTTTGACAGTCTCCAAGGTTATACCTTAGTCCCGGCCGAGTCAACCTATTATTGGAACATTATAACAAGTGTTAGGTTAATACGTAACTTTGTCATGGAAACTTACCACCGATGCAAGGTTTAACAAATCATTGCATTACGTTATAATATATTATCACCCATGCAATGTAATCAAATGATAACCCTAGGTTCATCATGGGTACAACCAACTTTATGGCAAGAACCTTGTAACATAATCTTTTATTTAATAAACTTTTGATTTAAGGAGCACTATATCTAGAGTGGTAAGTGCATTAACATCATCTTGTTTACAAACTTGAAATGTCTAAGGTAAAGATTTTAAGAGTTATCTTTAGAGTAAGACTTTAAACTTAAAATGTCAGGGACTTGGTTATGACCTGTTCATCCGGGTGAATGACTACTTTGTCATTTAACACTTTACATTCCTAATAGAATAAGTTTGTAACATGATTATAGGAAGGAAGTTTAATACATATGGTTAAGTAAAAAAAATATTATTTTTACAAGTATTCCACCAACACTTATATTATAATTATAGAGTATACTAATGGTTGACTTTAAGGAGGTTGTAGATTCAACCATAGTAACTATTGTGTTATAATGTTAACCTTTATGGTCTTTTCATACTCATCTAAGTTTGAATGCTTAGAAGAGGAAATAACAACTAAATATTTTGATGAATGCATCTTCTGGAATAAGTGTCCTTAACTTAGAATTTAGCACATATGGAGGTGAAGCCATTTAAGAGAAAGTTTATCAACGTAATGGTTAGACCTTGAAACTTATCTGTTGTACATTCTTTTAATGGTTAGAATGATAACTAGTTTACAGTAGGTTATCCATCAGACCTAAGATAAGCTTTAGTATGTGTTGAATCAGTGGTAATGTAAATAAGACCTAGTGCATCAGCATGAGTATATCCCTATTAGTGGATAGTTTGAATTTTTGGAAGCAGTAAATTGTAAACCCCTTATTCATACACTTTATGAAGTAAGAGTATTTGTGTCTTCTTTAACATAAACTTTTGATTTTCATTTTCTACTTGTAAACAATCTTATTAAAGATCTTTTGACACTGACAACTATGATAGATATCAGACAGTTCAGTAATCTTAAGAACTATAATTCTACCTCTACTAGAATGAAGAACAAATAATGGATTTTACCTCAGTAAGCATTGATATGCGCTTAGCCATTAATGTCTTACTGAACTTTGAATTGCAAACAAACTTGTACATAAGACTTTAGAATTTTTACTTGCAGCAGCCAATCTTCTTACCTGAAATCTGTAAGGATAGAAGAAACTTTCTGCATTAGCTCGAAAGCTAAGTAAGCCCAGTTTTTCATGACAGCCCCACCTTATGTTTGCAAAAATAAACAAGTCAGTAAACTGAAGAGATTGTTCTATCAATCTATGCAAATGACAGATGAATTCTAATAATAAGCTGACAACCTTTAACTAATTAAATAATTAGTTAACTGCTTTTATGTTAATATTATGTAACTTAAAAATTTTAAATTTTTCGGAAAATTTGGGGTTTTGACATGTGGTATCAGAGCATGGTTCAAATACTAGGCCTCAATGCAGCCCAAGTAGTTTCCGTAGAACAGTAAAAATAATATACTAACCTGTATTTTGTTTTATGTAAAGAATAGAAAATTTCATTTTCTGAATCTAACAGGCAGGTATGGAGAAGCTAGGAGAATATGCTGAGGAGGAGTCTCCAAACACCGAGATAAGACAAATTTCCAGAGAACCTATGTTAGAAGAGGTAACTGCTCATTCTTCAGAACTGATGTAGACTATAAAGGATTTGAAGACTGAAATGGAATCAGTCAAGAAGGACAATGAAAGGATTTTGAAGACTCAAGAAGAGTTGAACCAAATTTTGATGGAAAAATTTCGGACTGAAGGGAGGAACAAAAGATCCGAATCTGAGGAAGCTAGCCATCAGAAAGGATCTAAAAAGATGAAACTGGATAAAGCTGAAAGCAGTTCATCATCTGAAGGGTTCAGGGAACAACTAAGCTACCACACTACTAGTGACAGTAGTGAGGCTGAGTTGTATGACAGAAAGAAGAAGTATAGACCATATGAAGATATTTTCAGGGAGTTTAAAAAAATAAAGCCCCCAACTTTCAACGGAGAGACTGAAAAATGGGAGGAAGCAAAGTCCTGGTTATCTGGGATGAAGTAATATTTTCAGATATACAACTAATGAAATCAGTTGAAGGCAAGAATGGCAATCTAAAATCTCACTGGAAAAGCAGACATATGGTGGCAAGATCTGAAAAGAGTCAAGGGGATCAAGGAAAAAGAAGTTAATTGGAGCACCTTTAAAAGGTACTTCAAGAAGAAATTTTTGTCCGAAAAATATTATGAAGAAAGAGCTAAATAATTTTACGAATTAAAGTTAGGATCCATGACTATGAAGGATCTAAACAGTAAATTCTTAAGCTTGTTGAGGTATGTACCTTATTTAGTCGATGAGAAACCTAAAGTGCAGCGGTTTCTCAGATGTCTGCCATATCACATCAAGGACAGAATCGAGTATGATAACCCGAAGACTCTGGAGGAAGCCATGCGGAAGGCTAATTTCTGTTTTGAACAGAACAAGAAGAAAGAAGTAATAGCCAACTGGAAGGCTAAAAAGAACAGTAATCAGCATGAGTTCAAGAAAAATGAATTTGTACCCCAGAAGAATTTCAAGAATAATAAGAACATAAATTATTCAAACAGTAAGAAATTTCAGGGAAATAGAAATGGTGCTTCTAATAATTCTAATAATTCCAGTAATTTTAAAGGCAAGGAAGCTGCAAACAATCATGGGAATTTCACTAAAAATTTTGAACGGAAGGAGCCTGTTAAGTGCTGGGAATGCAATGGCCCGCACTATGCCTCGGTTTGCCCAAATCGGAAAAAGTCAAACAACAATATTCACACCGTGTAGGATGAAATGACCATTGGAGAATTTGTGAGGACTATGCCCAGAATAAATGCAGCTTTGGAGAACCGCCAAGCTGACTATCATACTTCCATGGTGGAAGTGGAAGGTATGGTTAATCAAACCCCGGTATCCATTTTAATTGATCTAGGAGCTAGTCTTAGTTACGTTTCACCTCAGATAGTGGAAAAGTGTAAATTGACTATTGAAAAGTTTGATAGTTCCTGGTTAGTTCAATTAGCCACTGGGGCAAAAAGGAAAGTAACATGTTATGTGAAAGAATGTGCCTTACTTATGAATGATTTTAAAACTACAATTAAGCTTAATGTTCTTCCACTTGGCTCGTATGATTTATTAATTGGTATGGATTGGTTAGAGCAGCACAAGGTAGTTTTAAACTGTTTTGATAAAACCTTTACGTGCGTAAATAATAATGAACAACCAGTAACAGTTAAAGGTATTCCTAGGAAAACTGTAATTAGGCAGATTTCTTCTTTACAACTTCAAAGAGCAGTCAGGAAAGGGTGTAAATCCTATGTTGTAACCATTACAGATGAGGCAAGTAAATCTGAAAAAGATAAGTTAAAAATAGAAGATATTCCTGTTTTAAATGAATTTACTAATGTCTTTTCAGAGGAAATTCCAGGATTACCTCCCAGGAGGGAACTGGATTTCACTATTGAATTGGTACCAGGTGCGGTACCTAGCTCAAAAGCTCTATATCGCATGAATATTTTAGAACTTAATGAACTAAAATCACAGCTAAAGGAGTTAATAGATAAGAAGTACATTCGACCCAGTGTGTCCCCTTAGGGAGCACCATTCATCTTTGTCAAAAAGAAAGACGGAACTATGCGACTATGCATAGATTACCGTCAACTAAATAAGATGACAATTAAAAACAGATATTCGTTGCCCCACATAGATGATTTGTTTGATCAACTATGTGGAGCTACGGTGTTCTCAAAGATAGACCTGAGATCAGGATAGCATCAGGTAAGGATTAAAGATGAGGACATTTTCAAGACAGCCTTTAGGACAAGGTATGGACATTACGAATTTGTCGTAATGCCATTTGGGCTTACCAACGCCCCAGCTGTCTTTATGTGCCTAATGAATAATATAATGCATAAGTACTTAGATAAATTTGTTGTCGTGTTTATCGATGATATCTTAATTTATTCTAAAAACGAAGCGGAACATAAGGAACACTTACAGATAGTTTTACAAAAGCTGCGAGAGCAACAACTTTTTGCAAAGTTCAGCAAGTGTGATTTCTTTAAGGATGAAATCCAGTACTTAGGTCACGTAGTGACTAAGGAAGGGATTTCAGTTGATCCTGAAAAGATTCGGGCAATCGAAGATTGGCCGGTTCCAAAAGATGTAATAGATGTTAGGTCATTCATGGGAATTACCGGTTATTACTGGAGATTCATTGAAGGCTTTTCAAAAATAGCTAATCCAATCACTTCCTTGGAAAAGAAAGGCAAGAAATTCGATTGGAACTTAAAGTGTAAAGAAAGTTTTAAGAAATTAAAAACCTTATTAACAACTGCGCCTATTCTAAGAATAGCAGATCCTAATAAGGATTTCGTGGTATGCACCGATGCTTGTAATGATGGTTTAGGTGGTGTGTTGACTCAAGACGGGCATGTCATTGCCTATGAGTCCAGGAAATTAAAAATCCATGAAAAGAATTATGCAACTTATGATTTAGAACTTGCAGTTGTTATACATGCTTTAAAAATGTGGCGACACCACTTAATAGGCAGAAAGTTTATTTTAATGACTGATAATAAAGGTCTGAAATACCTTTTAGATCAACCCAACTTAAATGCAAGACAAGCAAGGTGGTTGGCCTTCTTGAGTGAATATGATTTCGAAATTCAACACATAAAAGGAAAAGAAAATAAGGTGGTTGATGCTTTAAGCAGAAATGCAAAGCTGAATTTTACAGCAGCAATCAGCACTTATGCTTCTGATTTAAATGAACAACTGACATAAGGGATAAACAGGATGAAATTTATAAAAAATTACAAGTTATAGCTAAAAAAGAACCTACAGAAAGCTTAATAAAAGGTTATAGTCTAAATAAAGATGGATTTTTATTGTTTAAGGACAAACTGTATGTGCCTAATGTGCCTAAGGTTAAATTGTTGATTCTGGATGAAGTTCATAAAACACCTTACTCAGGACATCCAGGCTACCAGAAGACTGTCACCATGTTAAGAAAAGAATATTTCTGGCCTAATATGAAATCCGAAGTAGCTGAATACATAGCTAGATGTTTGGATTGTCAACAAGTGAAAACTAAACACCAACATCCAGCTGGTTTACTGCAACCTTTTCCTATTCCTAGTTGGAAATGGGAAGTAATCAGCTTGGATTTCATTACTGGATTGCCCAGAAATCAGAATCAGAATGATTCAATTATTGTGGTGGTTGACAAGTTAAGTAAAGTAGCACATTTCATTCCTATCAAGACTACTTACAAGGATGCCAATATAGCTGATATATTTTTAAAGGAGATTTTTAGGTTACATGGAGTACCTAAGGTTATTATTTCAGACAGGGATCCTAAATTCACAGGGAATTTTTGGAGGTCCTTGTTTAAGAGATTAAACACAACACTGAATTTCAACACCTCTTTCCATCCTCAGATGGACGGACAGACTGAAAGAGTGAATCAGGTGCTGGAAGATCTGTTAAGAATGTATGTTAAGGATCAGCCAGGTAAGTGGGAGGACTACTTGCATTTAGCAGAGTTTGCATATAATAATAACTATCACTCATCAGCTAAGTTTAGTCCATTTGAAATTTTGTATGGGCGTAAATGCAACACTCCTATTTCCTGGAATAATCTAGTAGATAGATTGGTGTTATGACCTGAATTATTAAAGGAAATGGAACAGATTGTGAAACAAGTGCAAGAAAATTTGAAGGTAGCACAGGATCGACAAAAGAGCCAAGAAGATTTGAAAAGAACTCCCAAAGAGTTCCAGGTGGGTGAGCACGTGTTTATAAAGGTAAGACCAAAGAAAATCTCCCTAAGACTGGGGATTTGTGCAAAACTAGCACCATGTTACTGTGGTCCGTTTGAAATTTTATCCAAAATTGGTCAAGTTGCATATCAGCTAGCGTTACCACCTAATTTGAAAGTGCATAATGTTTTTCATATTTTTGTTCTGAAAAAAGGATTGCAGTAATTTCACTAATGTAAAATACTGTTAGTTCCACCGTTTGTTGATTTACTTGTATAAATTGGGTTTTATAGGGTTTAACCTTGTTTGATAGTGAAGAAAATAACTCTGTTCCTTTTTCTTTTAAATTACTGCCAAGTTTGAAATGTGCTTCTACAATATTAGGGTTACTAGTTATATTTATAGTATGTAATTAAGCTCTATAAAGAGCATCCTGTACTTCTGTTGTTTTACTTCCTGTACAAAATGCATTTGATTTGTCTACTGTTAAAAAGTAATAGTATTAGGGTTTCTGTACCTGGTTTATAATTTGACTTTCTTATTAATAAGAATTTGTAATTATTGATGTATAATTTATACCCTTTTAATGATATAGGGTTTATATGTCTTTCTTTTTACAATAAATTTAAGTACTGTCGGTATACTTGTAGTTCAGACAGTATAATTAGTTCTGGAATATACTTACAGTAATAAGAATACTACTTACGTTATTAGTAATAATATTCTTATATTGCATAAATAAAGTACCTTATTACTATTATAAGAACTATATTATCTCTCTGTGATTACTATAGCCTCTATATTAATATCCATAGTTTATTTTTATAAGTATATCAAAAATAGTACTTGTTATTTAATTCTTGTGTAATTTATGCTATACTATCTATGTTCTTTTGTAGTTAATTTGTTTTCTTAGTTATGATATTTATTTATATATATATCCATAATTTAATTTAACTCTATCCAGAGTTTATCTTATAAGCACAAATATTAACCTTTGTTCATATTCTAAATAAAAAGATTAACAGCTCTGTAAACTTATTCGAGCTCAGTCCCAAATAAAAAGAAGGAAAAATAATGAAATGAAATACATCACAAAATATTTATAAAATCTAGACCAGATTGATTTGACAGTAGTATCTAATCCTTATATAACTATTCCTACTTTCAGTTTATTATTAGACATATAATAGTGAAGTTATTCTAATCTGGAAGAAAAGAACTGTATGGTAAAACAGTAAATAAATCTAGTCTAAAATCTACTCTACATTGATTATTATACCCTTCTATTTATTCTTTACAATATAAAATTACTGAAAGCAAAATACAGTTCAAGGAAGTAGTTTCTAACTAAGAACTTATACAATTGTCAATGAAATATCTTTTCTGAAAATAGATAAAGAAACTACTACTCTACAATCTCATCATGTTATTCTTATTTAAATTTACCCCTGTGCTGGAGTATGGTCTGCTAAAACCCATATGTGGAAAGACACAATGGGTCTTTATCTTTCATCAAAAGATTTAATTACTAATAAACTAAAACATTTACATCACTAATCCAGTTAACTCTTATATCATAAACTACAAACATAACATTCAACCATTCACAGTAATTAAACAAAGACAGTTAAGTAAGCAAGGAAGGAATGCAGAAAAGGATTACAGTAACTAATACTTATATAACAACTTAGGGTAAAAACCCTATTCTTTCAGTTTATACAAAAGTAATGACTGTAAAAACCGGTGCTGTAATATTAACCCACCGTCGTACTGAGAATTTACACATAAAGGATTACAGCCTGTTCTTTTAATATAAACACAGTAATATTTACAAAACAAAAATTTACACTCACGGCCGAAGCCGGAGAGCCCTGCAATAGAGCTAGGGTTTTAACCAAACGGTGTTAAACAGCGAACAAACAACCAAAAGCCATGAGGGTCTAACAAGCCGCAACGACCAATCCCTCATTACCCCATAAGGGTTTACACAAGGTGGATGAGCCATGGAGAAACCAGGGCTTACCGTGGCCCCTTATCGTCACAACCTCGTACTCTTTGTGCAGACAGAGAAGAGAGGCAGAATGTATCTGCAAAACAAACATACGTCCGGCTGTTAATGTTTTTATTAAAAGAAAAGAGATGTATATACAGGAAATTATCATTATCATTAAAAGAAAACGAATAATTCTTTTACCTTAGCAAGGGAAAGGCTTAAATAGTATTGCAGCGACTAACGACCAGCACGAGCAAGGAGTCTGCCATTCATTTGCAAAGAAACGGCGTTACAACACTCATGAATCTCTGACAGCAGGAAACCCTCGAGTCATGACTGAAGGAGTAGGAAAAACCCTAAAGCCGAGCTATTGCACCTTCCAACAACGCACAGTAACGGTGAAGCTCAAACCATAATACTCCGAAAGGAGGAACCACTCTCATTGGAAAAAATGAAGGTGTATGGTAAGAACTGACACAGTCAAGGGCTCGAGTTTAAACAGTGGAGGCGGTGAAAAAGCAAACAAGAGAATGAGTAATGCATGATGAGCAGAAGCACCATGAGACGGCCTTCAAATTGGTGCAATGGGACAAGTTAACCAGGGAGGAGGAGCCATAGACAGTCGCAGCACTATACAGGTGATAGAGCGGCCGTTTTTCTCTCACAGAAAATGGACCAGTGCCCAAAGGCGAAGGAGGATAATGAGCTAGGTCTTGGGGAAGACTCTTTTAAAACCTGTAATGCATGGCCCAAACAAAGCCACATTGCCATGCAAATAATTTTCCACGGTGGGTTTGTTTTCTATAGTTTCGTTGAGATAATCATGAGGATCCCATGTTGACAATATTCGGCAGTCTCCAAGGTTATACCTTAGTCCCGAACGAGTCACCCTATTATTGGAACATTATAACAAGTGTTAGGTTAATACATAACTTTGTCGTGGAAACTTACCACCGATGCAAGGTTTAACAAATCATTGCATTACGTTATAATATATTATCACCCATGCAATGTAATCAAATGATAACCTTAGGTTCATCGTGGGTACAACCAACTTTATGGAAAGAACCTTGTAACATAATCTTTTATTTAATAAACTTTTGATTTAAGGAGCACTATATCTAGAGTGGTAAGTGCATTAACATCATCTTGTTTACAAACTTGAAATGTCTAAGGTAAATATTTTAAGAGTTATCTTTAGAGTAAGACTTTAAACTTAAAATGTCAGGGACTTGGTTATGACCTGTTCATCCGGGTGAATGACTACTTTGTCATTTAACACTTTACATTCCTAATAGAATAAGTTTGTAACATGATTATAGGAAGGAAGTTGAATACATATGGTTAAGTAAAAAAAATATTATTTTTACAAGTATTCCACCAACACTTATATTATAATTATAGAGTATACTAATGGTTGACTTTAAGGAGGTTGTAGATTCAACCATAGTAACTATTGTGTTATAATGTTAACCTTTATGGTCTTGTCATACTCATCTAAGTTTGAATGCTTACAAGAGGAAATAGCAACTAAATATTTTGATGAATGCATCTTCTGGAATAAATGTCCTTAACTTAGAATTTAACACATATGGAGGTGAAGCCATTTAAGAGAAAGTTTATCAACGTAATGGTTAGACCTTGAAACTTATCTGTTGTACATTCTTTTAATGGTTAGAATGATAACTAGTTTACAGTAGGTTATCCATCAGACCTAAGATAAGCTTTAGTATGTGTTGAATCAGTGGTAATGTAAATAAGACCTGGTGCATTAGCATGAGTATATCCCTATCAGTGGATAGTTTGAATTTTTGGAAGCAGTAAATTGTAAACCCCTTATTCATACACTTTACGAAGTAAGAGTATTTGTGTATTCTTTAACATAAACTTTTGATTTTCGTTTTCTTCTTGTAAACAATCTTATTAAAGATCTTTTGACACTGACAACTATGATAGATATCAGACAATTCAGTAATCTTAAGAACTATAATTCTACCTCTACTAGAATGAAGAACAGATAATGGATTTTACCTCAGTAAGCATTGATATGCGCTTAGCCATTAATGTCTTACTGAACTTTGAATCGCAAACAAACTTGTACATAAGACTTTAGAATTTTTACTTGCAGCAGCCAATCTTGTTACCTGAAATCTGTAAGGACAGAAGAAACTTTCTGCATTAGCTCGAAAGCTAAGTAAGCCCAGTTTTTCATGACAGCCCCACCTTATGTTCGCAAAAAGAAACAGGTCAGTAAACTGAAGAGATTGTTCTATCAATCTATGCAAATGACAGATGAATTCTAATAATAAGCTGACAACCTTTAACTAATTAAATAATTAGTTAACTACTTTTATGTTAATATTATGTAAATTAAAATTTTTAAATTTTTCGGAAAATTTGGGGTTTTGACAGGATTCATTCATGCAAAGAATGTGTGCCAGAAGGAATTAATTACTTTCAACAGACTTTGGGAAGAAGAAGAAGCTCGTCTCATAAGAAGAGAAGAAGAAATATGGAAGCAATTGAAGATCAAGCTCTCACCATTCAAAGAAGATCCCTCAAGCGATGAGGAATATGAAGAACTCAATTCTTAAAGAACCTCTTATCCATCTTATCATCTGGATAAGAAATGATGATTTCATGAATGAAGAAGATGATGAAGTAGAATGATCAAGAAGGAGTCTACCCACGAAACAAACAAAAGATAAGTATTCAATTGTCGTTTAATGATATTGTTTTGTTATGCATTTGATTATATTCAGTTGATGTGTTATGCATGATAGATTGTTTGCATTAATGACTGTATACTACTAATATGCATGTGATGGGTAAGTAGCTCATGGTGCTATACAACTCTCCATTGCTACTTATCAAACCTCTTTGCTGACATATTGGATTAGTGCAGAATCTCAATAATGTCATGGTGGAGATGGAAGGAATCTAGAAAGTTTATGTGAGATATGGATGAATGTTGTATTGACTAAACAGTTGCATGATGCATAATAATTTGTCGTTATGCATATGTTTTATGAAATAGTTCTAACCATGCAACTAGTGCATTTGAATTGTACGAGAGTCATGAACAACCTCCTACAAGAAAAGAAGGATGAGACTTGTTCCGAAGAACAAGTGATGACAATTCAAGATTCACTCCAATAAACATGAATCTGAAGCTCCCAGGGTCAGAGACACCATGACGGAAGAAAGAGCTTCAGAGAGTGGTAGATCCACCTTGAAGGATGAAGACCACCATGGTTACAAGAGATAACTCAAGATGAATAAAAGTATGCTATGAAAGAAGCTATGATCAAAGAATAACAGTTGATCATGGGGAGTGATGTATACGATATGATGGAACAAGTGTACAAAGCAAGGTTCTTGATTCTCCCCAGAAAGAATAGACTATGACATGACATACTCTATTGAGGT
>LPNX010204274.1:490276-504001 GCA_001517045.1 Pseudotsuga menziesii | reverse complement strand
GAGCATGGGCTTTGCCAAGAGTAAAGTCGATCCCAACCTTTCCTACAAGGTTGTAGAAGATGTACCTGTCATTCTATTACTATATGTGGATGACTTATTCGTGACAGGGAATGAGAAACAGATCATGGAAAGCAAGAAGAAACTAGCAGAAGAATTTGAGATGAAAGACCTTGGTTTAATGCATTATTTCCCAGGTATGGAAGTATAGAAAAGTTCAGAAGGAATATTTCTCAACCAGGGAAAGTATGTGGTAGAGATATTGAAGAGATTCAATATGTTGGAATGCAAAGTCATGGCCACACCCATGGACTCCAACCTGAAGCTATTAGCTGATGAATCATTAGAGTTAGTGGATGTGACTCACTACAGACAAATCATTGAGTCATTGATGTACTTAACAAATACCAGACTAGACATTTGTTTTGCTGTGAACACCTTAAGTCAATATCTTGTTCACCTAGTAGATGCAAAACATGTGATGAGATATCTGAAAGGGACTATAGAATTTGGTCTATACTATGATGGTAGCCATGAGTATAGATTGTATGGCTACACAGATGCAGATTGGGCTGGAAGTATCTCAGACAGGAAAAGCACATCAAGTATATGCTTTTGTTTGAGGTCTGCTATGAGTTCATGGTTTAGCAGGAAACAGTCCATTGTTTCTCTTAGCACGGTTGAAGTAGAATACATAGCAGATTGCTCTACTAAGTTGTGAAGCCATATGGCTTCAGAAGCTGATATCAGGTCTCTTTGACCTGAAGATGGACACTACAATTATTCTATGTGATAAACATAGTTGTGATGTCAAAGAACCCTGTGTTCCGACGTAACACGTAGAAATCCGATATTTCTACATACAAGATAAGATGCAGATGATGATACTGTAGATGCAGATGATGGTGATTCAGTATTTCTATACTCAATATAGAGATGATGATGTTTCAGTATTCCCATACTGAAGATATAGATGATGATGATTTCAGTATTCCCATACTGAAGATATAGATGATATTTCAGTATTTACATACTGTAGATACAGATGATGGTGATTCAGTATTTCTATACTCAATATAGAGATGATGATGTTTCAGTATTCCCATACTGAAGATATAGATGATATTTCAGTATTTACATACTGTAGATACAGATGATGGTGATTCAGTATTTCTATACTGAATATATAGATGATGATGCTTTCAGTATTCACATACTAGAGATATAGATGGTGATAGTTCAGTATTCACATACTGAAGATGTAGATGATGATGGTTTGGATGATGATGTACTGACGAAGCCTCTACCTCGAGTAGAGTTCGAACACTTTCGAGACAAGCTTGGTGTGGTTCGAAAAGATCTTCCCCGAAAGGGGGAGTAGTGATGTTGTAGTGGGATTGTATCATCCCTGGGAACTTTCCCTAAAGTGATCCGGAGACCTAGGTCTTCAAGAATGAAGATGGATTGTATCATCCCGGGACATCTGTCCACAATAGATCCAGTGACCTTGGTCCTCGAGAACATGGTGGGATTGTATAATCCCTGGGCACTTGCCCTAAAGTGATCCAGAGACCTCGGTATTCGAGAATGAAGAGGGATTGTATCATCCCGAGACATCTGTCCATAATAGATCCGGTGACCTCGGTCCTCGAGAATGTGGTAGGATTGCATCATCCTTGGATATCATCCTAAAGTGATAGGGACTGATTCTCCCGTAATCAATCCGGTGGATTTGGTCCTCGAGAATGTGGTAGGATTGCATCATCCTTGGACATAGTCCTAAAGTGATAGGGACTGATTCTCCTGCAATCAATCCGGTGGCTTCGGTCCTTGAGAATGTGGTAGGATTGCATCATCCTTGGACATAGTTCTAAAGTGATAGGGACTGATTCTCTCGTAATCAATCCGATGGCTTCGGTCCTTGAAAATGTGGATTGCATCATCCTTGGACATAGTCCTAAAGTGATAGGGACTGATTCTCCCGTAATCAATCCGGTGGCTTCGGTCCTCGAGAATGTGGTAGGATTGCATCATCCTTGGACTTAGTCCTAAAGTGATAGGGACTGATTCTCCCGTAATCAATCTGGTAACTTCGGTTGTCGAGAATGTGGTGGGATTGTATCATCCCTGGACTTTAAGTCCAAAAGTGATCCAAAGACTTTTTTTTCTTTGAGTTGTGGATTGCAAGTTGTTGCTAATGATGATGATGCCGTACTGATCGAAAGATCAGAGTATGATGATGATGACGTACTGATCGAAAGATCAGATTATGATGATGATGACATACTGATCGAAAGATCAGAGTATGATGATGATGACGTACTGATCTAAAAGATCAGAGTATGATGATGACGCACTATGATTATGATGTTTCTGATCGAAAGATCAGAGTATGATGATGATGACGTACTGATCTAAAAGATCAGAGTATGATGATGACGCACTATGATTATGATGTTTCTGATCGAAAGATCAAAGTATGATGATGATGTTTCTGATCGAAAGATCAGAGTATCTTGATGATGTTTCTGATTGAAAGATCAGAGTATGATGATGATGTTTCT
The DNA here is from genome assembly GCA_001517045.1 of Pseudotsuga menziesii. NCBI lineage: Eukaryota > Viridiplantae > Streptophyta > Pinopsida > Pinales > Pinaceae > Pseudotsuga > Pseudotsuga menziesii. Next base: position 501,440 of record LPNX010204274.1, on the reverse strand, counting down.
ATGTTGATGATGTTTATGATCGAAATATCAGAGTATGATGATGATGTTTCTGATCGAAAGATCAGAATGTGATGATGATTATGATTGACAGATCAGAATATGATGATGATGATGTTGCTGCTGATCGAAAGGGCAAAGTGTTGATGATGATATTGCTGATCAAGACGTCAAAGTACTGAAGATGTTGCTGCTGATCGAAAGGTCAAGGTGCTGAAGATGTTGTTGCTGATCGAAAAGTCAAAGTGATGAAGATGTTGCTAATTGAAAGGTCAAAATGATGAAGATGTTGTTGCTGATCGAAAGGTCCAAGTGCTGAAGATGTTGTTGCTAATTGAAAGATCAAAATGCTAAAGATGTTGCAGATCACAGACTGAAGATGTTGCTGATGATGAAGACTAAAGATTGAAGATGAAGACTACATGATGTTGAAAAGCTTCCAATGATTTATAGATGTGTTACCCTATTGATGTTGATGATGTCCCCTATCTCTACTCTTGTTGTTGTTGATGTTGCTGTAGAATACCCTTCTCGTTAAGGGGGAGTGTTGAAATATTGTAACTTTGAAGAATATTCTATATGTATCTTTTTATGGCCCCCAATGGTCCTACCGGGAGAACCACTTATATTACATTGTACCCCGATGCTCCTAATCGGAATAACTAATAAGAGTCATGAGGTAGTCCCCTCTAATTGTAAAGGTGGGTCATCAGCACCCCAGTGTGGTTACTTGAGCCTACATGTGTAACTCGAGCCTACATGTCAAATGAGTTAACTTAAGTAAACGGATGAATATAAATAGAGGTGTAGTGCTCCTCATTTGAGACACACACACTCTCACTTGTGTAGCGCATTAGTGGAGAAGAGAAGTAGCTGGAGAAGGAGGAGGATCAGGTTTTGATCTCCTTGCTGGTTTTATCTTTTATCTTTTTGGGGCATCTATATTGAGGAAGCTTTTTGCTGGGTTTTTCCCTTTAGGGTTTTCCCAGGATAAATCTTTGTGTTCCTTTTGTATGGTTGTGCTTGTCTATCTTTCAGTGATCCTGTTTATATGCTTTTCTTATGAAAATGAAATGAAATACTGATGTCTTAGCTAAGCATATGGAAATTTAACATAGATTCTATTTCTAGTGTTTCTTTTCCTTGTTCAACTTGGGCATGTCTCTTCATGTTCCTGTACAAAAGAGTAAAGAAATTATGTAAATTTTTTTATCAAATGTAACTTTTTGACTCTAAAAAAGAAATATGATAAACACAAGAAAACTTGAATAAATGATAGGATAAGACTAAGATTATAATATCAAATTGAACAAATAACTTTGGCTATGATAATCAAATGCAAAAAAAGTCTCAAGCAATAATTTTGTAGTTTAAAAAATGAGTTTTTTTTAAGAACTCACTTCCTTCAAATATCTTATAACCATCATTTATTGTATTGAAGAATTATTGTATTAGTTTTAACAAAGCAAGCTTTAGTGGTGAAAACTATAAAGTTTAGGATCACATAAAGTTATATGTCATAGGTATTTACTATATGTATCTTTCGAAAAAAAAGATGATTCAAGCTACAACGAGTATGTGATTCTAAAGGAGGAACTTTAATTTCATCAACAATTTCTAAGAAAAAGAGTTATTTCTGTAAAAGAATCCAAAAGATATATCAGAACATTTGTAATTGTGTACTACAATTGAAGAGTTGCAAATATACAATAGTGTGAGGGATTTTGCAATTATTTAAAAAAACAAGTTAGTGAATTGTAGTGCTATGTAAGATCAAAGAATGAGAGAAAAGAATAACAAAAGCCATAATTTGACAAAAATGGTAGACCTTCAAGTGAACAAAAGGGGTCTTAGTGAACTGGGGAACTACTTCTGGTAAAGCTAACTAGATTGATGCCTAGGTGTGTCATGGAAAAAAATACTGACATGTGGCAACTGAGGTGCCTAGACTTAAGTGTAGTTGTTAATGCACTGGTGTGTAATATGGTGGTTGTGCCATTGTATTTAAGTCATACATGGATGACAAAACAACATTGGTGTGGATTGAGGTTACATGTGCGATGGATATGCTTGTTCAAAGCAAGGAAGGTACGATGCTTGGAAGGAATGGATTCAAAGAGAAGCATATCCTTGCAAAAATTCCGTCATTACTTGCTATTGAAAAAAAGAAGAAGCTGATACAACATGAACGACTTCCAGGTAAGCAAAATATGATAGCGAAATAACTGCATGTAAAACAGCTCCATCACCAGCTGGAAGAGACTAAAACTTCATTTGATGAAAACATAGCTTGTGCTTAACCAGTTCTTGCAGAAGTAGCTGTGAAACTATGGAATCTGGAGACCGTTCCACAAATATCTTATTGGAAGAGAGAAATAATATGCTATAGCCTCTTGGGGCTCTCCTTTAAAGGTCGACTTGCTGGGAGAGCAGACAAAAGGGATGAAAGGCTGCAAGTAGTAACGCACTCCAAAGCCAAATAGTGAATGGGACAATGTGATGTGTGCTCTAGGTAAATCCGGATTTGGAAATAAGAGGATATTCATGCTTTCAACTAATTCCGGTTGTTTCTATAGTGCTTTTTGCAGTGGCAAGTATCACATTCTCATAGGAGGTTTTTTATATGATGTTTTTATTAGTGGACTTGGTGAGTTCATTCTCATGGGGGTAGTATTTGGAAGAATGATTTAAGACTATCCCATGGTTCAAGACAAATTTTGTCGAGTCACACAAATCGAAAATATTTGGGTTGTCAAACATTAATGCTGAAAGGGTGTTGAATCTAGTTATGATATTCCGTTGGATAAATTGTATAACTACTTTAACCTAACTAGATTTGGTTGGGATGGAGTCATCCCATTGTGTGCAATAATCAACGACAGTCAGAATATACCTATGCCCCATTGAGGATTTGTAATTTATTGGGCGAATAAAATTGATACCCCACTGCAAGTAACAATATTAATATCCAACCAATGAAGGGGTCTTAGTTAACCAAGTAATAATATTAATATCCAACCAATGAGGGTGAACAAAAGGGGCCTTAGTGAACCAAGTAACAATATCAATATCCAACCAATGAAGGGGTCTTAGTGAACCAAGTAACAATATTAATATCAACCAATGAGGGAATGAGGAGGTGGTGATGACAAAGAAGATTGAGGAGTTGATCCCCCAAAAGTAGGTCAATTAATGAACTAATAGTGGCCTCTACAAAATGGTGTGTAGAATAAAGTCTAAATAAAACACCATGTTTCCCACATTTATTTTATCATTTTTGGTGTGTTAACTAAAAAAATCCCTCACTGAGCTCTACATGGCCTACACCACCCAAGGACACCCATTCATGACCCTCATAACACCCCATTAGACCCCCACACCCTCAAAAGGCTTAAAAATGAGTAAAAGGGCTTAAAAACCCCAAAAGGAGCCTAAATAACTCTCCTAGGGGCTAAAGCCTCCAAAAGGGGCTAAAACCCCTCAAAGGATCCTAAAACCCTAAAAGGAGCTAAAGTTAGGATGAAAGGGGCTAAAAGCCCAAAAAAGGGGCTAAAGCCTTGACCAGGGCTTAAAACCCTAAAAGTCCTCAAAAAAGCTATAAAAGGAGGGTGGGGGGTCACTCTCAAACAACTCCTCTCTTGCATACTATTATGTTGCCTGTGGATGCCTTGAGACTCTTTTCCTATCAAGCCACCCACATCCCCCTCTCTTCCACTCATATTCCCCATTGAGCCATAGCTCCTCCATTGCTGAGTGAGATAGAGAGGTGCTTCCTCCATCCAGGGCATGGTGGCCCATTACACCAAAGAAGAGGTATACTTGTGTTTTTTATTTCATTTCTTTGATTTTGTTTAACCCATAGCTTGTTTGCAGGTTTTCATATTCTACTTGCAGGTTTATTTCTAACATGTCTTGCAGGTTTATTGTAGCTTAATAGTTGTTTGTAGGTAGCCAAGGCGAAGCCCTAACCTCGTTTGCAGAGGGGGTCACGGCCATTTTCTTTCTATCATTTGCTTTCCTTTCTGTTCAATTTATTTTCTGCATTTTCCACATGCAGGAACCTACCCTCCCGTCCTATAGATGGAAGGGAGCCATTCCTGCCCCTGTAGCAAGGATAAATCCCTGCTACAGAAGTGGCAACAATTCCAGGTCGATCCCACAGGATCCCTGGTTCAGTTTTTTGAAAGTTAATTTTTTTTTCAATTTATGCCCTAGTTTTTAAAATTTCTTGTCAGATCTAGGTTAAATCTTGTTTAATTTCAGTATTTTTTTGTTTCCAACGCCTCTGCAAGGAAAATCTGAGTCTGTTTGGCCACAGTACAGGTTACTATCGGCCGGATCTGACTCAGGATCAGAAAAAACCCAAATCTGGAGGAGGTCGCACTTATTGGGCCTGAAAAGGGGATGAGGTCTCTCTTTTAGGCCTCACAGTCACGACCAGGTCACCCTTTTCCCCCCAAAAGGTGCAACTTCACTCAGAAAGTTAGACCACCACTACATGATTTGAACCCGAAATCCAACGACATAATATGACGTCATTCGACATTTTGCATGGATGTGTCAGACGTTAATCAATCAACAGAATGCCAAGAACAAAATATTTATAGCGCTGTCGATTATCCGACACTTGTGCGTCGAAATTTCGACTCTTATAGTGGAGGTTATTCTACACTTCTGTGTCGTATCGGCGTCGAAATTATGACTCTTGTAGTGGAGGTTATCTGACACTTCCGTGTCGGATCTTCGACGTCTGTAAACCCAAAAATGTTGGTTATTCGTCCCCTAAGCGTTGGATATCCGACGAGGAGTATAGATATTTTTATTAAAAAAAAATTAAGGTTTACATGATTTTAAATTTTATGGTCCCATACTTTCAATGGTAACTATGTTCAAGGTGTCGAATATCCGACGCATGTCCATTATAAATATAAATTGTTTTAAACATTTTGACATGTTTGTTGTAGAAGCGACAGACGATTGCGAAAATTATTTGTTCCTCGACGGACGTTTTCAGGAATTGTTTTATTCTTCAACGGGCGGTTGTGGGAATTTTTTCGGATCTTCGACGTCTGTGAACCCAAAAATGTCAGCTATCCGACCCCTAAGCGTTGGATATCCGACGGGCAGTATAGATTTTTTTATAAAAAAAATTTAAGGTTTACATGATTTTAAATTTTATGGTCCCATACTTTCAACGGTAACTATGTTCAAGGCGTCGAATATCCGACGCATGTCCATTATAAATATAAATTGTTTTAAACATTTCAACATGTTTGTTGTAGAAGAGACAGATGATTGCGAAAATTATTTGTTCCTTGACGGACGTTTTTAGGAATTGTTTTATTCTTCAACGGGTGGTTGTGGGAAATTTTTTTTTTCATCGATAGACAGTTTGCCGGGAATTTTTTATTCTTCAACTTCTCTCCGTTTGACAAAACCTTGATGCATGGTTGATGCGTGGAACCTGATTTTTTAATACAACTAGTTATATTCATTAATGAAGTTTATGACAAAATGTCAAATAGATTAAATATTCTGGATCCAAACGAAGACAACCGACAATTGCGTGCTAGACTATGGGATGCAACGAAACGAAGGGGTGATGGAAAATTTTATTTTACATGTACTCAATGTAGGGGATTTAAGAGGAGAAGAATATTGATCTCAACAGCCACAAAACATTGACTCGGGAACATGGACATGCTGAGGGGGGAACGAATATCATCCATTTGTAGGTTTAGCATTATAAACATTATTATATTCGTCTTTTTTTGTAATTGTATGTATTTTTTTTCATATATTAATGTAAATCCATTGATGTTTCCATGTATTTATATTAAAGGAAAGACACCCTATAGCATGTCGTCCAGAAGAAGTGCTTTCAGAACAAGTTCAGGATCAGGATCATGGAGCGTGTATGTTTAATGGAGAATAAGTGAATTATCATATTGAATAAAGATGATCATGCCGATGATGTAATTGAAGATGATGGTACAAATACATTGATCCATGATTCATTTAACATTAGAATGGATGACGATGATGTTGATAATGAAAATGATGATGAATTTGATGATGTTCATGATATCCCTCTTCTCAATAAGGCATATGAACCCCTTTATGAAGGCTCCAAAACAAATATTCTCTCTACTATATTGTTGATAATGAACTTGAAGGTTATGAATGGTCTTTCAAACATTGCAATCACATGTATGATAAGGTATCTAATAATTGTATGATCGTGATCAAGTTTATTTGTATTCCTCTAATAATTGTATTGTTAACTCATTATTGATCATCGTATGGATGAAGCATGTTTCGTTAATATTATTTATTTATTACATTAACAAAAAAAAAATATTGTAGCTTGATAGCTGAATTTTTGTTACCACCATCAACTATTTTACCTCACACATATCGAGATTTATCTTCCATCATGAAAGAGATTGGAATGCATTATGAAGCAATTCATGCATGCCTCGATGACCATGTTATATATTATAATCAGCGTGAATTTGCAACAGAATTTCTGGAATGTCATGTTAGTAGATATCGTACAGATAAAGTAACAAAAAAGGTGCCTCAAAAGGTTCTTCGTTATATTCCCATCATTCCATGTTTGCAATGACTGTTCAGGTGCAAAAACATAGCGCAATTTATGGATTACCATGCCAGGAATAGAAGTCAAGATGATGTTATCCAAATGCCTGCAGATGGTACTGCTTTTAGAGATATTGAGTAAAAGTGGCCTCACTTTAAAGAATAACCACGTAATCTTAGGATTTCTTTGGCAGCAGATGGTGTTAATCCATTTGCACAGATGAAATCCATTTACACGGTGTGGCCTATTTTTGTTATCAACAATAACATTCCTCCATGGTTGTCAATAAAGAGGGAGCACATAATGTTGTTGATGATTATTCTTGGTTTTATTGACGAAAACTGTTTTATTTATAATTTCATTGTGGCATCTCATTTTTCGTAATATGTATCTTAATTTCATATATATATCTATTATTTTACTCTTTTACATGGTTTATATATCTTAATGGTTCTCATAATGATATATTTTATATGTTCTTCAAATTATGAATCAGGTAAGTTCCAAGTCAAAGATATGAATGTATACATCAAACCTCTTATAGATGAGCTACTAAAGTTATGGAATGGCATAACTATGTATGATGTATCTAGACCAATACGACAAAGGCAATTTCAATTCCATGCAATGGTTGTATGGACAATACACGATGCCCCTGGGTTAACTTCATTTTGTGGTTTTTAATTTTAAGTTCCACTTTAATTGCATTTAATGATATGGAGTAGTTAGAATATTTTATAAATGAATATATTTGACATAAACATTCCATGTGTAAATATTGTAGGTCTTCAGAAAAAGGGTAAATTTGCATGTCCAGTTTGTGGTCCTAAGATAAAATCTCGTCATTTAAAAAGCTTAAGAAAGGAGGTGTTTGATGAGTATAGGCATTTCCTCTCTAAGAATCAAAGGTATAGAACAACTAAAAGAAATATTTTCAATGGGAAGCAGGAGACTCCATTAGAACCACGGAGAATGACACCTCACCTTTGGAAGATGCAATACAATAGAAATCGTCATCATGGTATGTATGGATCATCGTATATGAATTTTTATGTATTTTAATTTTTATTGTGAGTTGTTTGTTGTAGTGGTCATATTTGATTTATGATGTAATTTATTAATTATAAACTAATATTCATGATGTCCATCGTGATCATGAAGGCATTAATGGTCTTCCACGAGGAATGAAAAGTTATCCTATTCAATTCAGCAGGTTGCCCTACTATGAGCACCTACAAATTGCTCATTTGTTTGATACAATGCATATTGGAAAGAATGTTATTGAAACCTTATGGAAACTACTAGATCTAAGGAGGGAGAAAGATAAAGTTGTGAAAGTGTGCAAAGACATTCAAGAAAGCAACCATGCAATGAAAGACGTCATCCAATTTCATACCAATGGAGAACAAGTTAATATAAACTCAATTCCATTGATGTTTACGGAGCAACAAAGCAATGTTGTCAAAGAGGTAATGCGGAAAATTAAATTTCCCACTGGTTTTTGTGCAAACTTGAAGAATATCATAACTAAAAAAGGTAATTTTGTGTGGGTCAAAACACATGATTGGCATGTCTTCATCAAGGTAATTATTATTGTTATGTCCATATAATTTTTTCTTGTTTGTATACTCTTTTTTTAATAAATGGCGTGGTTTGTATATTGATACAGTATGTTCTACCTCTCTCTCTCTCCTGGACAACTTCGACAACAATGTCAAACAAGTTATATATAATATTGGTAAATACATGAGGTAACTAGCGATTACTTGCATGTGCTTAGTGTTTCTTTAATTCTCCGTATAATAATTTATATTTGTTTTTTTTGTGCACTATTTCAGCATATGTTGTAATTTAATGTTTATTTTTGTTAAATATCGTTATTGGTTTGCATCACTTGTAGATGGTTGACATCTAAAGAAATCCATAAAGAAGATATAAAGTATTGGAGGAGAGAAATTCCTCATCTCATGTGTGAAATGCAGAAGCATCTACCATCGGCATTTTTCAATGCACAGGAACACTACCTCATACACCAAGTTGAGGAGATTGATTTGTGTGGACCTGTGCACTCAAGGTCCATGTGGATGGTTGAGAGGCACTTGAAATTTATGAAGGGTTTGGTGAGACAACTAGCACATCTGGAGGGTTCTATGATGGAAGGATATACGGTATACCAAAACATGTTGTATGTTAGTGAATATCTTCCTATTTTAGCATCAAAGCTCAATTTACGTCGCATTTGTGATCCGAACTCCAATAACAAATTTGAAGGGGAGCAACTGAAGGGGAAAATTATATTGAGGAAGCTGAAGGTAATTATTAGCTAGTGGATTTTTATTATATCCTTCATATTCTAATTGTATTTTCTAGTCATAATTGCTTCAATTAAGAGCATATACGTCTTTGTTCAGGATATTTACACCTTTCTTTGATTTTAACGGTTATTCTCATTAAACAGTTGGTCAAGAATGGGATGCAATTCATTTATACATCGAAAAAAATCTTCACTGGATGAAGGTATGGATTGAACGATGCACACAATCGAGTCATGGAATATCATGGGAAGGTGTGGCTTCATTGGTAAAAGAAACACAACGCAATGGAGATAACAATCTAACAGAAAGGGAAATCGATTTGGCCTATGGTGTAAAAGATAAAATGGCAAGTATATAATTATTCAAATATCCCTCTAAATCTTTTATTTTGCAAATTACTTATTGATGTACATGTTATTTTTTTCCATGTGTTGTTGCATAAGGACTGATTGGTTGTGTAAAGTTTTTCGTGTATTGCTTATTGCAGGTAAAACACCATAAGGCTATGGTCTACAATGGAGGTAGATATCAGATCAAAAAATTGGATGAAACAAAGAAAACATCAGATTCTGGGGATTCAGCTGTCTTTAAGGTTACCAATGTTTCATCTAGAACTGACAGACATCCAGAAGTCTCAAAAAACCAATACTATGGGTATTTGGAAGATATTATACAGTGTGACTTTAAATCCTTTAAGGTAGTTCTATTCGTTGTCAAATGGTACAAGTTATGATTGAATCAACGTGATCCTGATAGAATTATTATTGAACATGATAATGGATTTACCATGGTAAACACAAGGTTGTTTGAGCCAGGAACAGAGCCCTATGTTCTTCCAAGCCAATGTGAACAAGTATTTTACTTAGAGGTTCTAGGTAAAGCGAGCTGGTCATTTGTTGTGAGACACGATCCAAGGGGAAGGCCGGTAAAGTATAACCTATATGATAGTAATGAAGAGGGTTCTCTGGAAGAAGAATATGATGACGAAGAGCATGATGAACTTGAGTTAGCTGATAATGATGATCCAAAAGAAGATGTCTAAGGAATAGTTGAATCAGATGATGTAGCAGACAATGCTGATGAAGATTATTCCGATGATGACACGATGAGAGCAATTGATGATGATGACGATGATGATATGGCCAATCCTTACAATGTTGACTATGTATCTGATGATACAAATGATGACATGGATGAAGAAGACATTGACATGGATGAAGAAGACGATGAAATATATTGAAATTGTCATCATTATTATTATCATCATCATCGTCATCATCATCGTCGTCGACATCATCATCATCATCATCGTGGTCTTCATCATCATCGTCGTCGTCATCACACATCATCATCTTCATCATCATCATCGTCATCATCACACATCATCATCATCATCGTCTAATCATAATCATCATCATGAACATCATCATCATCACCATGCTCACATGCTCAACTTTTCAATCATCCTTCAAAGCTATATTTTCATTTATCCAAGATACTCATCATCAACATCATCATCATCGTCATCCTCATGATGATGATATCATCATCATCATCATCAAGATCATCATCATCTTCACAATCATGATCATCATCATAATCATTGTCTTCATCATCGTCATCATCATCATCGTCTTCCTCATGATGATGATACTCATCGTCAACATCATCATCATTGTCATCCTCATGATGATGATAATCATCATCATCGAGATCATCATCATCATCATAATCATGATCATCGTAATAATCATAATCATCGTCTTCATCAGCATCATCATCATCGTCATCATCATCATCATCATTGTCATCATCGACATCATCATTGTCATCGTCATCTTCATCGTTGGCTTCATGTTCATTATCAACATGCGCATCATCTTCATCATCATTATCATCATCATCATCATCGTCTTCCTCATGATGATGATACTCATTATCAACATCATCATCACCATCATCGTCATATTCATCATCATCTTCATCATCAACGTCGTCATCATCATCATCATCAAGATCATCATCATCATCATAATCATGATCATCGTCCTAATCATAATCATCATCTTCATCAGCATGATAATTATCATCATCATCATCATCATCATCATCATCATCATCATCATTGTCATCGTCGACATCATCATTGTCAACGTCTTCATCAACATCATAATCATCACCATCATCATCAACATCATCATCATCATCCACTTCATCACCATCATCGTCATCGTCATCGTCATCATCACCA
>LPNX010204274.1:414126-484108 GCA_001517045.1 Pseudotsuga menziesii | reverse complement strand
CTACTTTAGTATTAGACTTGAATTCTCAGTCTGATGAAGGTTAGTGATGTGGATGTAGTCAAGATTCCTAGATTAGAGGTGTTACCTTTGAATGTTTGTCTAGTATTCGTGTGAAGCTAATCAATTGTATTCCTTAGGGTTGCCTTAGGGTTGAAAATTAGTATGGAAAAACAAGTTAGCATTTCCTTAGGGTTGAAAATTAATATGAGAAAACAAGCATCATAAAGACAAGATAAAAGGAATAAATCAGCAAATATTATAGACTGATATAAATGTATTTAACGTGCCAAGTAGCCAGATCTGGAAATGTCCGCTCTTCACCACCACTGGGAAATATGCCTCTGAAGTGTTGGGTTATGCACTTCAAAGTAGCACAGAGGTTAAAACATCCACTGTACAGGAATTAACAAATCCTATAAAAATAGTTGTTATTATGACTCTTAAAGGGTCCTAGATGAGATCTGTGCACTTTTAGGCAGTTCAACTGTCAAGCAAAAGAAACCATCAACAACAAGTATGTGCACCCTAGAAAACATGGAAAAGATCATAAAACATATTAGGTAAAATGGATAATCATCGACAACATCACAAAATCATTCATGGGAAAACTAAAAACCACTTAAAGGAGATATGTTCTCTAAAGGAGATAGTCCATTAAAGGAGAACCTCCAAGTTTTGTATAGACATATATTGGCATAAATTGCAGTGTTATATTTGATGCATATGCATAACATATCGTCTCAATCTTGACAACATTGAAAGGCTAAAGTACAATGGCCACAAGCATACATTTGAAGCTTATGAAGCCTACCCAATTCATGTTAGCAAAAGGAAATGCAAGTAATAAGTTAGAATGGAGAGTTGTGTTAGTTTTTCATCACATTTAAGCTAGCATTATGATCTTAGGATCTTTTCACTGAGAGAATAACAAGCACATCACAAGAGACAAGAGACACAAAGAGTTTTCCTCAGGGAAACCATAAAGGAGAAAACCCCTCAACTTCCTCTAAGATAGAATCAACACCAAAACAGTAAGAGATCTCCCAAAACAGCAGTAGTCTTCTGTCTTCTATCTAGTCCCAAAATTTCCTTCTCCAGTAGTGCGCCACACTTGGGAGAGCAAGTGATGTATTTCACAAGTGATAAATAGAGAGACTCTCACTCTCTATTTATATTCATCCGTTCACTTGAATTCCCTTTTCACACGTAGGCTCAACCTAATAATTACTACTCGAGCCTACACCTTAATTAGTGTATAATAACTCAAGTGCCCCGAAACTGTGGGGACTTACCTAATGACTTGATATGACTTGATTACATTATTAATCCTCCCGAACGAAACATCAGGGCATGACCACATGACTCAAATACATAATAGAGACATCCCGGAATAAACATCGGGTTACAATATATAAGATACATAGAAGAATACATTCTGAAGTTACATATACATCAACACTCCCTCTTAACTAGGAAGGTATTCTTTCGACACAATTTTCAGCACTGGTCTTCTTCTCTGTATCAACTAGATCATCTCGTCTTCAATTCATCTTCGTCTTCAAGTCATATTCATCTTCAAGTCATCTTCATCTTCAAGTCATCATCGGATCTGGATCATCTCTTGATCTGGATCATCATCGAACATCATCACTAGATCTGGATCATCATCACTGGACTGGATCTGGATCAACACTGGTGCTATCTCATGATTCTTCTCGTCATAGGAAGTTCTACAAAGCTAGCCCTTTTTCATGTTGGTTGTAGGCCTACCCTCATGTAGGTCTTCGCCCAGCACTTATATCTGACCTGCTCGTTAGAAAGGCACGCCCAGCACTCACATCTAATCATGTAGTAAACTACAATCCCATCAGAAAGGCCCAGCACTCACATTCACCAGTATGATAGGACACACCTACTATCATCTGTGAAATGGCACAGCACTTACAGTCACCAGCATGATAGGACACACCTACTATCATCTGTGACAAGGCTCAGCACTTACATCCATCCAGGCGGGAACACATCCTGCTCACAATGATGGAAGGGCATGCACTCATATCTGATCATGAGGGGAACACATCCCAGCAATCATATCAGAATGGCCCCCAGTCCTCCTCGGCTAAGCTACCTGGTAACTGACCAGGCGCCTCCATTCTCTTAGAGAATGGCAGTTTCCCTTACATCCGACCTGCTCGTCGAAATGGCCAACACTCACATCTGACATGGAAGGAACTTAATCCTTTAGCCATGAACGGAATGGTTCAGCCCTTACATCTGATCAAGTGGGAACACATCCCTCTATCACATCAGAATGGCTACTCAGTTCTTATACTGAGTGTTCCTCGTAACTGACTAGGTGCCTCCATTCCTAGAATGGCAATTGCTCTTACATTTGTCCTGCTCGACAGAATGGCCAGCACTCATATCTGACATGGAAGGGAGCAACCCTACCACCATGACAGAATGGCTCAGCCCTTATATCTGACCTACTCGTCAGAATGGCTATGGATCTCAGCACTCATATCTGACATGGAAGGAACCAATCCTCTCACCATGACAGAATGGCTCAGCCCTTACATCTGACCATGGAAGGAACCAATCCTCTCACCATGTCAGAATGGCTATGGGTCTCATCACTTTCTCTGGGAGGAAGCCTCGATCTGGAGAACACCAAGTCTCTCTCTGAAGTACACGAACTTCAGCCTAGCCAATGGATTTGTCAATACATCAGCTATCTGTTCCCCCGTCGCAACATACAGGAGCTTCATTGCTCCTCTCCGCACCATATCCCTGATATAGTGATACTTGATCTCGATATGCTTCGACCTGTCATGAAACACAGTATTCTCTGACAACTTCACGCAACTCTGGTTGTCACAAGTAGCATCTAACTGGAGATCAAATATATCAGACAGTAGCTTCCGCAGCCATACTGCCTCACAACTAGTTGAACAAGCTGCGACTTAATCTACTTCAGCTGTACTCAGTGCCACACAGGATTGCTTCCTGCTAAACCAAGAGATCACACCTGATCCCATACTGAAGCAACATCCTGAAGTACTCTTCTTGTCGATGGCACTGCCTGCCCAATCTGAATCAACATAACCCTCCAGGTTAATCTTCTGATTCGCATCGTACTTGATCCCATAATCAATTGTACCCTTTAGGTACCCCAGAATATGCTTTACAGCAATCAAGTGAACACTTCTCAGATCTGTCAAGTACAGGCTCAAGGTGTTCACAGCAAAGCAAATGTCTGGCCTCGTGTTTGTCAGGTACATCAATGACCCAATCATCTGACGATACATCGTAGCATCAACCGACTCTGACGAAGCATCACTCAATAGCTTCAGGTTCGATGCCATAGGTGTGGTCATGCAGTCCATCATCCTGAATCCCTTCAGGATCTCTACTGCATACTTCCCTCATCCAAGGAAGATCCCCATCTATACTCTGCCACACCTCCATGCCTAGAACAATAGTGCATTGACACATAACAGGAGCATCACTAGTCTTCTGTATTCAACCTTGAAGCAAAGGTTGAAATCCACTTTACTCTCAGTAAAGCCTAGAATCATCAGTAATCTTCCCATCCTGACGTACCATGTCAAACCTCGGGATCTTCTGCAATCACTCCCTCTGAAGAGGAGCATCATACTCCCTCTGTCTTCCATACTCTATGCACTGAAACATTCTGTACTGGAGTGACAAGTAGTATCCATCTAGGATCACTGGATACTAATATCCTCTATCTTGAACTTCTTCAAAAGTTCATCTTTCACCCATCTGTGAGCTTCTCATCCTCTATCAACCTTGTGGCAAAGGTTAAGATATTCATCAAGCTCATCATGTATGCATTATCCCATGGGTGTCTTCTGAACTCGTACAAAGCCTTCTTTCATTTGCACACTTGATTATGCATGTCATGTGACTTCACTTCTATTAGCTGTAAATGTTTCTTTGTAGACTATGCCTTCTCTTCATGAGAAGCCTCATGCTAGGAATCTTTCTTTGTATCCCACGATGTTTCCATCTACTGCATGATGGAACTATGAACTTCTCTTCAGGTCTCGATACTACGCCCAGGCATCATTCTTCTTGAACTGGAAGGTTCTGCATCAATGATGTCACTGCACTCATCATATTATTCTTTGTCTTTGAACTGTCGTCACTTGTTCTTTGGAACAAGCCTTCATTCTTCTTTGCTTGTAGGCGATTATGTATGCGATCTTTCCTACAAGTCAAATGCAATTGTATGGTTAGAAACATTTCATAAGGAATAATCATACTGGCAAATACTTATGCATAAATATATGATCATGCAACTACTTTAGCCAATACAACATTCATCCATATCTCACTGAAACTTTCTAGATGCCTTCCATCTCTACCAGGACATCATTGAGATTGTGCACTAATCCAATATGTCAGCAAAGAGGTTTCATTCTAGATAAGTAGCAATGGAGAATTTGTATAGCCCCATGAGCTAATTACCCATCACATGCATATTAGTAGTATTCTGTCATTAATGCAAACATCCTATCATGCATAATCCAATAACTGAATATAAACAAATGCATAACAAAATAATATAATGAAATGACAATTGAATACTTATCTTTATTTGTTTCGAGGGTAGACTCCTTCTTGATCCTTCAGCTTCATCGTCTTCTTCATTCATAATAGCATCATTTCTTATCCAAAAGCTAAGGTGGATAAGAATTTCTTCAAGAGTTGAGTTCTTCATATTCCTCATTGATTGAGGGATCTTCTTTGGATGGTGATATCTTGATCTTCAATTGCTCCCCTCTTCTCTTCTCTTCTTATGATTCAAGCTTCTTCTTCTTCCCAAAGTTTGCTGAAAGTAATCACTTCCTTCTGGAACACATTCCTTGAATTAATTCCACGATCCTGGGAGGCCATTCAAGGTGGCCATCATCACTTCTGCATTCTTCACTTTTTTTTTCTTTTACCACTTCAAGTTGTTCTTGATTTGAGAGACTCATATGACTGCATGGTCTCTGCATTCTAGATATTCACATTCTTCAACTGGATTCTTTAGGTCATATTCTGATTTTTGTTCTTCCCTTCAAATAGCTTGAAATTCTGTTCTTCCGTTCTGCAACCCCGTTCTGTTGTGGATTATAAGGAGTTGACAACTCCCTCTTAATCCCTGATTCTTTGCATAGCTCTTTGAATTCATTCGAAGTGAATTCTCCACCATTATCTGATCTAATGGTCTTGATCTTCTTTTCAGTATGGTTCTTGATCAAGGCTTTGAATTTCTTGAACTTGTTGAACACTTCATCTTTGTTTTTCATAAAGTAAATCCATGTCTTTCTAGAAAAATCATCAATAAAAGAAACATAGTATGCATACCCACTTAGTGAGTTTGATGACAATGGACCGCATACATCGGAGTGGATGATTTCTAGAATGCCTTTGGCTTTGCTTTTGCTGCTAGGAAATGTCTTCTTTGTATTCTTCCCTTTCGCACATCCTTTGCAAACTCCATCATGCTTTGTTTGGAATGCAATAGGTAGTGCTCTGTAGTGCACATGTGCAAGCCTTCTATGCCAAAGCTCATTTGGCTCTACCGTATCATGGATCAAGGCTTGTTCTGGATGACCCCTCAATTTGTACAGGCCTCCTTCTTGTTCTCCAATCACTACTGCATCATCAATTTTCTTTCCTTTTGGCCACATGATGACTTGACCATCGATGAATGCAACCCACATTCCTTTTGCATCCAAGGCTGAAATGGATAGAATATTCTTCTTAAGTCCTGGAACAAACAATACTTCTTTCATTGTTAGAGACTTACCAGAGTCTAGCTTGTATGAAGATTCCCCACTACCTTTTATTGGATATTGGTAGTCATCTCCTAGTTTCACCTTGTGAGGTGATTCATGTCTGACAGTCTTACAAAGGATTCCTTGAATCCCGTCATATGTTTGGAATCCCCACTGTCTATAAGCCAATCATCATTTCCATGAGTAATGTTACCTGTGAGAGCTGATATCAGAACATATTCATCCTCACTTGAAGAATCTTCACTTTCATATATGGATCTCTTTCTGGATCGTTCATCATCCTCTGCAGCATGAGCATGATGTCTTCTTTGGCCTCTTCTCCCTCTGAAACTGGAACCTCTATACTCATGTAGGTGTCCAATCCAGTTTCTTTAGAGAGATCAAATACTTCTATGCTTGGAATTTGTCAACTTCACCAAGCTTATCATCAAGCTATTGTGATAGATCATATTGAAATGAGAACCTCAAATGGAAATATAAAAGATTAGATCTTACCGATTTGAGGTGTCCGTCCTTGTCCCGGAGTTCGCTGATCTAGGGTTTGTCGTAGAAACCCTAATTTTCAAAACTTGGAAAATTTCAGATCTGATTGGACAAATAGATAGATCTCTTCAAATGGAGCTGTCCAATGTACTCCTTTTCTAAAAACAGTGGAGGGAAGCTCCCAAAACAGGAAGCCCTAATTTACTGATTTCTTCTGCAGAAATGCTTGTTACTGCTCCTATGATATCTCCGAAATTACTGATTTTTTGTGTCTGAAATTTCGCTCTGAGGTAAAATCAAATGTCCCTGATACAACACCATATTTTTCATTAGAATTGGTTTCACCATTTTCGATTTATGATCTTTTTCCCAAGGTGACCTGTTAGAGGACTGTTCAGAATAGCGAAGTTGTACGGCATTCCACGTGTCACTGGTTCATCTTCTGAGTCTGATATTTGGACCACCGAAACTAAATTCTGTGCCCTTTTTGAAACATCTTCAAGAATTCCATTTGGACCTCTGTAGCTCAAGATATTGCAGAACTCCCTAGATGTCCTTTTTAGGGATGAATTCTGGAAGAGGCTGGAACCCTTACTTGGAGAGATCATATCTCCTGGAGTACAAAGAACCTGAGTTTGATTTTTGGACACAGGATTCATCAGGATTTTATATTCAGCCCCTGCAATTTTTAGCTTCTGAGACTTCTCCTATCTCAGAATATAGTGACTATACCAAAACTTAGCAGTTTTAGTATTTAGGGTTTCTCCTAGCTCAGGGTCAAACTAGGGTTTGACTTTCCTGGAGTTTCACCCAACCAAATTTCTTGATCCAGGTCTCTAAACTTCGGTTTTGATGAGGAGAATAACCCTATGCTGGTCTCACTCAAAAATTCATCTTCTGTAGAAAGCCCTAATTTCCACATCGAAACTGAAAATGCTTGAGATTGAATTCCGCATCGACAGAAAGATGCACCCTTCAATGGGGAGTCATCTTAGCATACTTTTGCTGAAAATATGTGGAGGAAGATCCACAAAATAGGAAGCCCTAGTTCCTGTAGCTGCACAATGTCTTCTTCTCAGGTTAGCTCTGATACCATGTTAGTTTTTCATCACATTTAAGCTAGCATTATGATCTTGGGATCTTTTCACTGAGAGAATAACAAGCACAGCAATAAAACACAAGCACATCACAAGAGACAAGAGACACAAAGAGTTTTCCTTGGAGAAACCATAAAGGAGAAAACCCCGCAACTTCCTCTAAGATGGAATCAACACCAAAACAGTAAGAGATCTCCCAAAACAACAATAGTCTTCTATCTTCTGTCTAGTCCCAAAATTTCCTTCTCCAGTAGTGCGCCACACTTGGGAGAGCAAGTGATGTATTTCACAAGTGATAAATAGAGAGACTCTCACTCTCTATTTATATTCATCCGTTCACTTGAATTGCCTTTTCACACGTAGGCTCAACCTAATAATTACTACTCGAGCCTACACCTTAATTAGTGTATAATAACTCAAGTGCCCCGAAACTGTGGGGACTTACCTAATGACTTGATATGACTTGATTACATTATTAATCCTCCTGATCGGAACATCAGGGCATGACCACATGACTCAAATACATAATAGAGACATCCCGGAATAAACATCGGGTTACAATATATAAGAGACATAGAAGAATACATTCCGAAGTTACATATACATCAACAAGTTGTATGTAACCAAAAGAGGGTCATACATTAGAATTTTTAGGGCTACCAAATGCCCACACCCTATTAACCAAACTCATTCTTGACAAGCTTTTTCTGTAACAAGTTATTGGCTTACAAGTCTTTCCAATTTTTTTATCTTATAAGTCTTTCCACGTTTTTTTGCTGGTATTTTGCTATGCTTATGCCAAAAAAATTTTGGCCATGGTGTAGGTAGAACCAAACAGGTATTTGTCAAACCTGTCTTCCTCCAACGAAGGGAGTTTGGGAAGGCTAGAGGAAAGTGAGACATCCAGTAGGTCTACACGGGCTAGATCAACTAGATGTCAGAAGATCAGAAGAAAATTTTACAAACGCATGAATTTTTTTCTCCAAGGAGGGTGGTCATGTTCCTATGATGATGAGACAGTGGGAGACATCGACGTGCCCTTAAGGTACCAACACCTAGTGAAACAATGGGTGCCTAGTGATCTTCCTAAAGTAAACACTGATTTTTGTGTGAATGAGAGGATATATAGAATTGCACCATCCTCATTGCATGGATTGGGCTTGTTTTGCATGGACGACATAAAGGTTGGATACGGTAGATGTACAGAATTGATGGAGTATGTTGGACCCTGTTACAACTACAGTGATTGGATGTGCCTGGTCCAATATACATGAAGTATGTGTAGATATGGGTTGTCAGCAAATTATATACAACTGAAAGAAAAAGCTCAAAATAAAGGAGCAACGATGTACATGGATGAAAGGCCAAAAACAATCGGTAATATTGCGGGGTTTATAAACAGTACACAACCAGGGTCTACATTAAAGAAACCCAACTGCATATTCGAGTCGCGTGAAGGAAACCATGTCTTTGTATGTGTAATTAAATCAATAGCTGCTAGCGAAGAACTGCTTATTGATTACAATTTGAATCGTGTAGATACAAACAATGTTAGTATGGTTGTGGTACAACAAACAATTTAACCACCCTTTTATTAATTATTTTAACGTCTTTAGGATTTTTGTTAGCATATAATTGAAATTATCTACTTAATTTCATGTTTCCTTATGTAACTTTTAGTATGTTTTTTATGCAGGGTTCTCTCAGGGGCACCTCCATCTCCGTAGATGTTTGTCGACACAAGTCAAGGCAGCAGGTATACATCGATATTGCCAATGTAATATTAAATTTTAGGATCGACATACAGATACATTGTTATGTATTTTCATTAGTATATTAGGTTCGTTTATATAATATTATTGATTTTCCATGCAGAGTGTTGATCAGGGAAGCCAACTGGCTATTGATCAGCCGACTACAACATCAGGGCAACAACCAAACATGAATTTAATTCTCCATTTCAAATACTTTAAAATAGTAAACATGTCTATCGTGACGCATTATGTTTATTTTGTTATGTATTCTTTCATTTTTATGGTTGCGTTCATGATGGTAATGTTGTCTACCTTTTTTGCAGATTGACCGAGGAAACTCCCCAGCTGTGGATCAGACAACTGGAGACTCGAGGCAACCATTTAACCTAAATTTAATTCCACATTCTAAATACTTCAAAAATGTACACATATAAAACATGTAGCATAGTGTTTATTTTTGTTTTTGTTCTGTATTTGTTAGCTTATACATATTGCGTT
Organism: Pseudotsuga menziesii; assembly: GCA_001517045.1. Lineage (NCBI taxonomy): Eukaryota > Viridiplantae > Streptophyta > Pinopsida > Pinales > Pinaceae > Pseudotsuga > Pseudotsuga menziesii. The sequence continues at coordinate 474,463 of LPNX010204274.1, read as the reverse complement.
CATTGTGATAATGTTCTCTACTTTTTTTGCAGTGGCTGATCGAGGTAAATCCCCATCTGTTGATTAGACCATTCCCTCGGCTAGGAGTCAGGTAATCCTAGATGTAATCCCTAATATAATTATTTGCGCACACTATATTTTCAAAGACTAAGCAATTTTTTATATATTTCAATTGCAAACAGGGGATTTCGTTTATGAAACGGTGTCTCAAAACTCTTTACAGAATGAGGTCTCTCGGTTGATGAGAGATAGTGAAATTAGAGAGTCTACAGACCCATTGAGGGTGCTACAAAGGACAAAGGAAAAACAAAATGAGGAACTAGTTTGTCTGACATTGGCAGTTCCACTAAGAGAAGGGCTTGAACAAAGGATTCAATTGTTGTTACAGCAATGTAAACAAGTGGACATAAGTTATCGAATAAAAATGTAAATTCATTTATAAAAACTTTATAATATTTGATTTTATATGCTATTGAACTTGTAATACAATGGGTTTAATTTACAGTGTGCTATGGAGATTATCAGTGGTGGTCAAGGCAATGTTTGTCCCAGTGACCAAACCACTCCACGTACACCACATACTGCTCCCATATTGTCCACTGAACAATTGGAAACATGCTCTGCGACACCGTCGAGGGCAGCGGAGGGTGCAGCCGATGTTTCCCCACCCACAACAGATGCTACAAAAGAAGGGGTGGATGCAGTGCTAGATAGAGATGTGGAAGCATTTCCTAGATCTTCTCGTGCGACTAGCACTGGTTCAATAAAGTGTACATTTTTGGTGAATGAAGAACTGGTTCCAATAAAGATAGAGAGGATTCCAGGTCATTATAGATTGTTCAATTTATTTTTTATAATTTGTGTCTAATATACCGATAATATTTTCTAATGTTGACTAATGATGGAAATAATGTTTTGCAGGAAATGATATATTTTATAAACACATGAATGATTTGGCCTTGGAGATCTTTGGGCCCACCATCTGCACAATGTGAAACAAGCAGCCAAAAGCTTTAAAGGATGATCTTACTAATTGCTTGGTTAGTTTGTTCGGAAAATATACCTTTGATACATCGAAGGTACTATAGAAGGCTTGGAAACATCTAAAGATTGTCCGAGACCAATATAGGGTTCACCTAGAAAAGAACCCTAGGTATAAGCACCCTCCAATGATTCCATCTATGGAGTGGAAAGCCCTGGTGGAAGATGGAAAAGAGAAGGGCCTGAGAAAATCATGAAAGATACCACCAGGTGGAACAAGGAGGTATGCAATTCATTCCAAAATGTAGTGGTAAGCCTTATTATTACTAGTTTTTATATCGATTTTGGTGCATAGACTAATGTATTTAAAAACTTAATTAGGCTCTCAGACACATCTAAGGCCACAAAGGCAAGAATTGAAAAAATTGGCCAACACAAGCTTGGGCCTGGTGGTTACTCCAACTTGGTGGCCCAATATGTAAGTATCGCAAAACCCGAATCCGCATCCAAATACCATACAGATTATTATTTTTGTTTTGTTCTAACAAAATTCTTTAAAATTAATGACATCATGCAAATATGAAGGCCGACTGGTTCAAAGAATTTGCAAGTGCGGATTACATGAAGCTTGGCTTCGAACATGGCTTTGACCCCGTTGTTGAACACCGAAGAAGCTTGTCTGTGAATACTACACGATCTTCTGCTGATCCATCTGGTGCCCAGGTATGTGAAAACTGTATAGTTTAATGATAAATTATTAATGCTCATGCAATTTGTTCCTTATAAATAAACTAATGTAAATTATTTATTCCTTTTTGTGTAGGAAAGTAACGATCCCGTTCATGTCGAGGATGAAGTACATGACCAACCAAATGAAGATCATGCTTCTCATCCTGGTAATGAGTTTTTTAATGTGCTACTGTTTTTTATAGACCATTGTAGATGATGAACATTAATTCTAATTCTACACAATTCAACTACAGAGCATGTAGCTGCACATCATAACACGGAACAGGTTGGGCCAGTACGAGATAATGTTGAACATGTTGATGTGCACATGGCAAGTAAAAACACACATTCATAATGTTTTTTAATGAATTACTTGTATTTATCAAAATATAAATATATTAATGAAATATTTTGACATTATTGTAGAAATTCATCGCCCCTCGCCTGAAGTTCAACCTTGCGAGCAGACTAGTAGGGATATCGATGATCAGATTCCCGAAGATGTGGCTCTAAATAAATATTTAAAGAGAAGAAAAGTAAAAAGGAAGTGACTAAACAAATTTTGAGTAATTCTTATTTATAAAAAAAAAAATTAATGCTTTTTCCTCTGTTTTATGAATGAATGCTTTACTGAATTGTTTACTGATATTTTTTTTCTGCCATTGACTAAATTAATGTTTTAATGAATGAGTTAATGAATGGTTTTTTCAGCTGTTGAATGATTGAATGGTTTAATGAATGTTATAAAGAATGATTTAATGAAAGCATTTTTCAACTATTGAGTGAAATAATTTACATTGTAGATGCATTGTTATTTGCATTGTGAAATAGTGAAAAAAATTGTTATTTGCAAGTATAGGCATTGAGTTTGGGGAGTTGAAAGTGATGTGAGGGGGGGGAGGGGCCATAAGAGCTTCCACCTTCACATGGTTGGTCCTGTTTAGTAGAGAATATTAAATTATTTTCGAAACAAAGAGGAGCTCAATGAATGGTAAGGAAGAATATATTAAAAAACATCTATTTCTATATTTTTACTGTGTAATTTTCACTATTGCTATTTGACTCCTCCATTGGAACTTGTTACATACAGCGTTGAGAAAAATTTCCATAGTTAAGAGGCAAGAAATGGAGTTTTGATTAGATCGATGGCCTTATATACATAGTATTTTTGGTTATCCATGTTTTATCAGGTGATATATTCTTACTAATAATAATTTTTTTCTTACATAATTTATGTTAGATCATTATATTTTAAATTCCTTGATTAGATTAAGCAATTGAGTGTCATTTAATGTTGCTTGAGGATCTTAAAGAACTCAGTTACTTGAATTGAATTAGTAAATGATAGATGTTATATAACATGTTTATATAAATGGTTGGGCATGATAGCTTCAGAGATAGATTGTTTGAACACTTGGTCAATTGTAGCAGGATGCATTTATTTTTGCAACACACTCATGTCTTCGTTTTATTTTTTCAATATGCTTTTGAACAAAAAATGGCTTGTTTCTACATCATAAGTCCACACTCAATGTTTTCAAGGTGCTTTTGAACAAAGAATGGCTTGTCTCTACATCATAAGTCCACATTCAACAGCCTTTGCAGCAAGAGTTTTTATATGCCGAAAAACTAACATTCATTCTTTACTTGTTTATGGATTTTGCAATCCTGCAAATGCAAGATGTGGAAAATGGTACACTGTTAAAGTGGACTCTTCAAAGGTTACCTTGGAAAATAGGGCAAATCTTCTTCAACGAGCTGAAGTTCATGTGTATGCTTTTGATATAGAGACAACCAAGCTTCCTTTGAAGTTCCCTGATGCCGAATATGACATGATAATGATGATTTAACACATGGTGGATGGGAAAGGATATCTTATTAAAAATAGAGAGGTAAAAACACTTGGCATCGTTTTATGCCCGTTGGTCAGCCTATCATTTGTTTTGGGATTTTTATTGTTTGCATATTGATGTTGCATTGATTGTTATGAACATCGTTTCTCTTCTTTAGTTTTCCAATTCCTTTTCGTTTGTTTCCTGAGTGTGTAGGGGTGGGGAATTGAAGACTTGGAGTACACTCCAAAAACAGAATTTGAAGGAAATTTCAAAGTAGCAAATGTGCCAAATGAGGTATATATGCCATTTACTATTTACCCTAAGACTATAATTCTGAAAACAAGTATTGATCCCCTGGAAGTTTTCTATGTTTTCCAGACAGAGCTTCTTAAGCGGTGGTTCAATCACATGCAAGAATTGAAGCTTGGGATTTATGTCACGTATAATGGAGATTTCTTTGATTGACATTTTGTCGAACAACAAGCTAAGCACCATGGAATGAAAATGAGTGATGTATGTTAATTTTTTTATCTAATATACTGGCATCTTATGATTGCTGACTGTTGCAGGATTTTCTCTCAATTCTATGTTTAATTGGAAAAGGAGTTTATTATTTAGTGTATTACAATGAATGTATTGATCCATAGAGTGGACATCTCAGGGCCCCAATGTATACTGTGTTCTTGAATCCTTTAGAAGTTTTTCTCTGCCTCTTAAAATTCCTGCATTGTTTTGCAACCAAGGATAGGTTTTTGACCATCATTATAAATTTTGACCCCTCTATTATCTAGCCACTTCATTTAGCAAGAACAATCTGTGCTTACCTTGGTTGTTTGGAATTTGCAAGAGTGAAGTTAAATATCTACTGTACATTATTAATTATGATTTAAGGTAACATACTCTGTTGTTTCTTTGTCTCTTTGCTATATGAAGTGGTTATGTATTTGTAGGATTCAATCTTATTCTATATCCCTTCCTTGAGCAAAGCTAGACTATTCTAAAAGTATTGAATGCCTCTTGGTTAGCAAGTTTATTTCTATTATTTTTTTATCTTAGTTGTTTCCTTTGGTCCCCTCTATTTAGAGACTCTATAGGTTCAATGTCCTCCATCATCACTTATTAAGATTGGGGATGTAAAGCACTCTTTGCATGAGAGCTCTTTCTTATACAGGGAGAAACTTATGCAGATACTTATACAATTAGCACAATGCATATGAAGGATAAACACAATTCTTTAGACCCATTTCATCTCAATCATGTTATAAACAACCACCCTTTAGAACTTTACTCAACTCAAAATGGAGGTCAGGGACACAGACAGTGTATGGGGACTGCTTCATTCCACTTTCCAACTAATAGTCTCACCTAGAGAAGCACTGCATTGTGTTCAACTAGGAAAACTTGATTGCAAGCAACCTTTCTCTGACTCTCTCGAAAGCCAAGTCACATAGGCCATTTCTAAGTGGGTAAGTTGGAACATGCGGGCATGGGATTACGTGACCTTTGTACATGTGGTTCACACTACCTGAGTTACTTAGAGAAGTGTGTAGGCAGAAGTTGTGTTGTAATCACCTACCCTTAGCACATGTAATGTCTCTAGTTAAGGAACATTCTCTTAAAGTGTTCATGGATTGGTTAGATTGGACTTTGTCTTGTTAAGTGGTCCACTAGTAGACCTAGTACAGGGTTTGCTTGTAATTACTCTCTTCCTTATTCCATAAATAGAAAGGAGGGTGCTTCTCTTGAGGATATTGGGTTTTCTATTTTGTGAAAAGTAAATTTAAGAGTAAAGTAGTTGTGATAACTATATGTGCAAGGATGAATATATACTTGACATAGAATCCTCTAGTTTACTACCAGGCTTTCTTCAGTGGTCAAATTCTAGGCTGAAACCATGTGGATGTAACTGAAATATTTGGATTTTTTTTTTAAATCAATCAAAAGGTGTCTCTTTTCCGACGTTCTTCCGACACTTTGGTAAACCCATCCGACGGTTGTTCCATGACTCCAATGCTTCCGCCCGTCGGACGACCGACGGTTAAAGTGTCGGACTGCGTCGAAAAGCCGACTCTTCTAGTGTTGGATTGCGTCAGATTTTTGACACTGTCTGAATTAAAAACCGACGACACCGCCATTTCTCCGACACTTCTATCCGTCGGATGGCCGACACTGCAAGGGTCAGAGGACGTCGGATTTCCAACGGTTTGTGCAATTTTTGTTGGCACTTCGGAAGGAAAAACGGTCGAATATGCGGCACAATGGTCTGTCAGATCTTCGACCCACATTAGTAGACTGTCGAAGATTCGACGTTATGCCACTGACGACAAAAAAAAAGTGTATGTGTCAAAAATGAGACAGATAAGTGTCGAATTTCAGACATGCAAGGCATCAGATTTTGGGTTGAAATTCTATTGTGTGCTTCTATCTGTGAAATCTATGCGAACCCCTCACCTATTTTTGGAAAAAATTTGCGACCCCCTCACCGAATTTGACCTCAAACGTGTGATCTGTCAATCAGAAGTTAATTTTTAGTTTATTAGGGACTGTCAATGCAGCTCAACCACCTTTGTCTAGAACAATAGTTCTATTTCTATTTCTATTTTAATTTACTACAATTTCATGTACAAACAAAGTGTAAATTCAAAAAAAATTAATTGCTTAATCAACATAGCCTAACTAAAACAGACTTAAAATCAAATCTTGCTTACCCTTCCTCCTCTACCCAGTCATCACCCTTCGGGGTATTCTGGGATACGACAAAGGGCACAGCTCATATAGTCCTAGGCCCTTCACTGAATATTGTTATAAACCATTAAAAATGGATGACCTAGAAGGTAGAGGTGGTAGAGAAGGAGGGCTTCTCACGGTGCTAAGCATCCTCCTTGTTGACCAACCTTGCATCCGGGAGGTGACCTGTGGATCTACGGATGGGATTAGTCCCATTGTGTTGATATCCTAGCACCTTCTCTTGGTTGAAGAGGAATATAGGTGTAAGTTTGTCACCTAGTTAGGCCATCAAAATTCAGGGTAAAAAATGTATCTGTTTACAAATTTCCGATTATTCACTGCTTGCATATACAATGATATGAACTCTACGGCATATTCATAAACCACTTGCAGCCACCTGATAATAGAAATATAGAAAAATATATACACCATACCACGTAATCAACCCCACTCAGTTCATGACGCTGAGAGAGCCTTAAAATTTATCAATTTACACTAAGTTCAAAAAATCTGCAGTCTTTGAGGACATAAGTCCCTGGCTACTTCAACCGTAGGAAGTAATTGGTCTTAACCCAGAAACTCATTGTGAGGAGTACCACGGGAACCCAAAATTAGTTGGCCGTTGAGAGGAATTTCCAAGCGAAATGGGCAACGACCCCCACCGATTGAGTAGAAACGCCCGTGAGGAAAAATCCAAGCACTATCTTCTGGCAGTCTTGGTGGCCGAGTGACCACCTACAACCAATAGGAATCCATTGAAACCACGGTCCAAACATCATTCCCACCAGTTTGATACAATCTAACACAATTGATCCCCCACGCTCTTCCTCACGGCTAAGAGGAAAACCACCACCATTCGGGACATTAAACCAAAACTGTCGAAACCGTTCTTGATGACCTCTCACACCATCAGAAGGCCACACAACCTCTGATTCAGATTCAGACCCATATCAGTCTGAACCAGACCTCCATACTGCACCATCAAGCCCCATGGCTGGTGCAAATCCGGATCCATTTTCCGACATAGCCATAGCAAGTGGACCCATGTCCACACCAAAACCAGTCACCAACAACCTTGTAAGTGGTTGAAGCACAGTCATGCAAGCTATCATCAGTCAGCTGCCACCACCTATAGTGTCCAACCAAGCTGGCCCACCTGCAACACACGGGGGCAGTGGCCCTTCCACACACACTACCCCTCCTGGCACATAGGGGAGCAGTGGACCTTCCACTTACATTTCCCCTACTATCATACATGGGGGAAATGTCCCCTCCACCCACACTGTCCCTCCCACCACACTTGGGGGCATTGGCCCATCTACAATGGCACAACCAGTACCCCCGGCTATGCAGGTACATTATGCACCTGCAAACCCCGCCACCATCGTTTCCCCATATCACATCAACCTGGGGTCAAACCTACCTTTCATGGCTCATCTTAACCTGCCTGATTAGGCTCTGTCAGCAAATGACCCCATCTGCCACCAAGATTTCTAGCCACCCATGCCAACCAAGCTACCATCAGACATTCCCAAGTTTGAAGGCAAGGCAGGGGAATGTCCCCAAAACCACATCATGACATTCCATCTATGGTTCTTATCAAACAACATCATAGACAATTCCATCAGACTGAGGCTATTCCAATGCACCCTTACAGGTGCTGCGACCAAATGGTACATTGAGCTGCCGTAAGCCAAGTACCCAGATTTCAACTCCCTAGCTTTCATGTTCCTACAGTATTTCCAACTCCCCGTTATATATGACGAGGGGGTGGAGATCCTACTTTCCTGTCGTCAGAACACTGCCACTCATATAACCGACCACATCCATGAGTGGCGACGACGCCACAGCTTATGTAAAATCCAACTTGACGATAGGATCTTCTTGGATTAGTTCCTCAAGACCTTACTCCCACCCATAGCCAAGGACGTCGCATCTGAACGTCCCCAATTTGAAGAAGAGGCCATACTCAAAGCCCAATAGTTTGACCTGATCTACGCTCAGTCTAGATACCTGCACACCATCATCCCAGACCCTCCCCGTGCATGAACCTCCTATCGTGATGCACCGAGGGCATCCCTTGCTACAGATGGCATCATAGGCTCGGTTCCCCAACAGCCATAGCACCATCCGACACCACCTGTAGCTCCACCACAACCAAGAAATACTGCTAGTGTTGCTTACCAGAACCAAACTCCGAACTATGCAAGAATGATGTCCCAGTCCGGAGCAACAAATTCCTACGCACAACTTGCACCACCGCAATAGGCTCAAGCCATGGCTTGGCCAACATAGCAGTACATGGGCTAAATGCCCACATTTGTGGCACCGCCACCCCCAAAAATATACTATGCACCACCAATGCAACCAGTTCAAGCCCCTACCCCCGCTCCACCCGCACCACTGGGACAAGTACTTGCACAACAAAACTGTCCCAACCAGGCCACCCCCAACAATCAATAGGGGCAAGCTAGAAATAATCAGCCCTGGAACCAAGCCAATAACCAACCGAAGGGAGGCGGTCAACAACCAAACCCTCCTAACAATGCCGTAGCAAACCGACCTGCCAAAAACCCCCAACAACCAAATGCACCAAGACGCAATGCCCCATTGCGCACAAACCAATCATGCACTCTCTGTGAGGTCTATAGGCACTACACATTCGAGTGTCCCCTCATGGGTCGCACTAAGCAGGCCATTCAAAATGAGGCCCAATAGGCCGCCAACGCGACAAACCAAGCATAACCCAACCTGGCACCACAAGGACCTCCTCCCATGGTGCTTCAAAACCCGCTACTAGTCCAAGGGTTGGTGGCAACTGCACCCCCTCCCCAAGCCAATCCCAACACTCCGAGGGCACCTCCCATGGCAGAAACAGGTGTCCACCATTTGCTAGCCATGACAACTGAAGAATTCAACTTACAAACTAGAAGGAATCAGTACGAAACCACCACCGAACCCGCTAACACATCAGCGGCATCTACGTCCAAATCGGTGAATGCACCTCTTCAGTTACCCCCTTTCCCCTGCCCCCCCATATGTCGAGTGGCCAACAACGCCACAGCTAGAGCTACTGTCAGCTATAGCATTGTGGATGATTTGACCCAAACACCAATGTCCATGTCCGCTCTGGAGGTACTCAAAACATGCCCAATGCAGTAGAAAGCATTACTAGTCTCCCTTGGGGCTGTAGTCCCATCCGACTCCAAGTTGATCACATTCGACATGGAGAATGGAGAACCACGCATGCCATCCACCATTTCCTTCCAAATCTCGGTGTCTATATAGAACCTGGTCATGCACTGGTGCATAGTGGATGAGGGGGAATCCACGTGCGTTATTTCCACCTTGGTGTGGTAGAAACTTGGATCACCAATTCTGCAACCATCCTCCACAACTCTGCGGGCTTATGATGGCCATCCCACTAAATCCCAAGGAATCCTCCCCCATGTCCCCATCACATTAGCCGAGAAGACAGTTATGATTGACATAGAGGTTGTCAACACTCAACTGGACTATAACCTTCTCCTCGGAAGAAGTTATATGTACACCATGAGAGTGGTCGCATCAACTGTCTTCTGTCTCGTGATGTTCCCCCACGAAGGGAAGATCATGACGGTTGATCAACTCACTTATCATGATCTGCAAGGGTTAACGGCACCTACCAACGTTATCCCTACCATCACCACCGTTGAGCCACAAGGGATGACCACACACACCAATTTCATCCCTGCAATCAACACCATGGTTGAAAACACACCAACCTCCCCATTGTTGAATGTGGGCCATGGGTTGTTTGCCGATACCACCATGAAGGCTACCTTCCCTTAGTGTCACCACCACCGACACAAAATGAGACTGTAGACTTGTGCATGGTCTCATCCATCACCGCTACACCCAAACAATAAGCGCAGCTGCAACCCCAACCCCAACCACAACACCGTCTGTAGCCGCAACATCAACAGCAGCCACAACATCATCCACAGCAACAACATTTCGTGCAGCCGCAACCACAACTGCATCCCCACATGCAATCATTAGGGAGTTATTTGGGCTCATCTCTAGTCCATACGATGCCCTTCCTCTTTCCCCCACCTGGTTTCATGAGCAAGCCGGTAATGGCCACCTTAAGCCTACCCAACTTTACAATGGGAATTCCGGTGTGGTATCTTGATCCACCAACTCAACCAACAATTCCCCAGGTTGTCTTAACCCTGATGCAACCCATTGCAGCTGAGTCTCATCCCCCACCCGGTCTGCAAAAACCAACCTCTACACCTGCACCGCCCCAACCCAAAAGGGCCAGGGGCAAGAATGCCAAAGCTACCGCAGAACCTCGGCAGATCCCGCCTTGCGCTGGCTATGACTAACAAGGCCATCCAACTTAGAATTTCCCTAAAATTCTAGTGATCCGTGCGCATTTGGATGCCATGGACACAACCAAAAAAACTCCCTGTGGTTGAACTTCCAACCGCGCCAATAGTCAGAAACAAGTCACTAAGAACAAACCATGCTTGCATTCTCTACGGTTTGTATGGATATTACTCTCACCATTGCCAAGACTTGCCCGAATTTTGAATAGCTCTAGCTGACCTCCATCAACATTCCCTTGAGTTTGAGATCACCTTGATCAAAGAAGTCCACCCCTCACCATTTTCTTCAGACACCATGTCCATTTACATGATGTCCAGTTCAACTGACCCACTTATCTCCACCTCCAATGACGATCCATCAGACCTGTCTCTTCATTGCTTCCATGATGATGAGGAGATACTTGAAGCTCTAACCACCCCAAAATACCCATGGGACAACATGCACCATTGCTCGTTCTTCCTCCCTGAAGAACTTATGTCGTAGTCTGACTAGTTTTCCATGGAGACCAAAGATTTCATTCATGGGAAGGTCCACTGGTTCAAGAACCCCATCTTGACACCAGACGCCTTCGAAGAAGGGAATATGGCCAACATCTCTCCAACCATTAAAATCAACATCTCAACCAATTCTGAGATTGTCGAAGAAATCATGCTGGGGGCATCTTGCTCCCCAGAAGAGGTCGCTGCCTACAAAGCTCTCTTCCAAGAATTCCGCGACATCTTCGCCTAGTCTTAAACTAAAATGCCCAGCTTAGATCCCTCCATCGTGGAACACCACATCAACACATGACCCAATGTGGCTCCCATACACCAAAAACAACGACCCATACATCCATCCAAAGTGGCTGCGGTTAAAGCCGAGGTAGAGAAGCTACGCACAGTCGGATTCATTTATCCCATTGCATACACCACTTGGGTTTCTAATCCTGTTCGCGTGAATAAAAAACAGGGTACCATTTGCATTTGCACAGACTTTCATGACCTCAATGGGGCATGTCCCAAAGACAACTTCCCCACACCTTTCATCGATCAGATTATTGATGCATGCGCCAAACATGAAGCCTTTTCCTTCATGGATGGTTTTTCCGAATATAACCAAATCCAGATCCGGAAAGAAGACCATTACAAGAGGGAATTCACAACCCCATGGGGCACATTCATGTATCGAGTCATGCCCTTTGGCCTGAAAAATGTTGGAGCCACCTTCCAGCGCGCCATGACATATTGTTTCCATGACCTAATTCACATCATCTTGGTCTACCTGGACGACCTTACCGCGCGATCGCCAAAACAAGCACAACACATAGACGACTTGTGGCAAGTATTTTTATGTTTTCGCAAGTACAAAATTCACCTGAGTCCCCTCAAGTGTGTTTTTTGTGTCCGAGTAGGCCATCTACTTAGATTCATCATGTCCCACAAAGGAATAACGGTAGATCCCCTCAAAGTTCAGGCTATCCTTGATCTTCCTTCCCCAAAAACTCGTCACCAACTACAAAGCCTCCAAGGCAAGGCCAACTTCCTTTGCCGCTTTGTACCAGAGTATGCAACAAAATATTACAGGTTCATTCGCTTGCTCTACACAAAAATCCCCTTTGTGTGGGATCAGCAAGCACAAGAAACGTTTGATGCACTCAAACAAGCCTTGGCTTCTGCACCATTACTCTCAGCACCAGACTTCACTCGAGACTTCATCCTCTATGTGTTGGCCTCGGACAATGCCATCCCTGGAGTCTTGGTCCAAGAAGACAATGCTCGCCATGAACATGTGATATACTACATCAGTCATAAGCTAACAGGACCCCCACTACGTTATTCACTCGAGGAGAAATTGGCCCTCGTTGTCATCTTCTCGGCTTAGAAGTTACGCCACTACATCATTGCAAACCATGCTCATGTAGTGGCTTATTCAAACCCAATGCGGTACCTCTTAATTCGTCGCCTTCTACAAGGTTGATCAGCTAAGTGGGTAGTCATCCTCCAAGAATTTGACCTAGAGTTCGTGTCCCCAAAAAGCACAAAGGCACTCATGTTGGCCACGCTCATGACCGATCTACCCCCATTAACCATGTCATCACCCCCCAAGGATGATCTTCCTAATGATTTCCTATCCGTCATATCCATAGATGACCCATGGTATGGGGACATCATTCTCTATTTATGAACACAGAAGTTCGCAGCACACTTAAACCATGAGGATAGGCGACGCATCCGACATCAAGCCATTCGCCACTTGCTGATTGGAGATGTCTTGTATTGTCGAGGAATTGATACCATTCTACATCGTTTCCTCACCCATGACAAGGCCGAGACCATCCTCAACGACTGTCATAGTGGAGCCTATGGTGGCCACCTTTTAGGCTTAGCAACCACCTAGAAGATCCTACGCACCGGCTATTTCTGGCTCTCCATCTTCACTGATTTCATAGAGGTAGTCAAGCATTGCCGCAGCTGTCAGCTTTTTTCCCCAAAGGCAAGAACCCCCCCTACACCATTACACCCCATAGTCACAGTCGGGCCATTATGCAAATGGGCAATCAACTTCATGACAATCAACCCTGTCTCAGCTAATGGTCATAAATACATCATTATGGAAGTCGATTACTTCACCAAGTGGGCCGAGGCCATGCCCACATTTGATTGCAAATATGAAACCACAGCGCGCTTCTTCTTTAACCATGTTATTTCAAGATTTGGTGTTCCTAAACAATTAGTCTCAGACGACGGAGCACACTTTCAAGACGTCGTGTGGGCTGAATTGTCAACTACGTTGAAATTTGAACACCAATATTCATCTTCCTACTACCCCCAAGGAAATGGCCAAGTTGAAGCAGTCAACAAAATCATCAAAACAATGCTCCAAAGGATGGTAGGAAACCATAAAATCAACTGGCATCACATGTTATTCTCCACCCTATGGGCTTATCATACATCCACAAAAACCGCAACCGGTTTCACCCCTTTCTGCCTGGTACACAGCGTTGAATTAGTACTCCCTATAGAGTGCTAAATCCCATCCCTCCGCCTCACTGTAGAACTCCTCCCTGATACTTCACCTTTAGAAGAACGACTCCTCCAGCTCAACCAAACCATAGAAGACCATAGAGCTACCCTCCAAGCCATGGAAGCAGCGAAAACATGATCAAAGGTCCACAATGACTCCCATGTCCACCCTCGCACCTTCAACGAAGGTGATATGGTTCTAGTCTATGACCAACCCAACAATAAGTTGGGAAAAGGCAAGTTCAAGTCAATGTGGTATGGCCATCCACCGTTGCCTTGGAAAAGGGGCATACACCCTTATTGACTCTGATGGACAACTCTTGGAGAACCCCCGCAATGGGCTCTACCTCAAGAAATTTTATGCTTAAACATCACCAATGAGTCGCTTCATTTTATTTTCTTGTTTTTCAATGTTTTTCAACACAAGTCGGGGTAGCACCATCAGCTGCTAATCCAAAGTCACCCGGAACTGGTTCGAGACACCTCTCACACCTTCGGGCTCAAATTTCCATCTCCTTATGAGACCATCGTCTCATGTTTAATAAATAAATTTCAGGACCATTTCCCACAGAGTCACCTCGATTTACGAGCCACATCATGACGATGCAAGTGTCTACGGACCTGTACTTGTATCACATTTCCTGACCGCTACTCATGCAAGTTTTCAGGCCACCGCTCATTAAGGAATGCCATTTTTACTTTTGTTTTGTATTTTAAATTGTCTTCTCTATCCACCGCACCTTAAGTGGACCTCTGGACCATTGTCCACAAAACGATTTATTTTTCTTGCATGTATTTGGAATAGAACTACCCTCGTACTTGCACTCACATCACATGTAGTCAAGTCTGTCCACTGCAACTCACACATGCTCTCCTGACCTCTGTCCGAGAGCCACCTCAGTTTGCATGCCTCTACCGCACCTACTCATGAGCCTCTGTCGCGATCTATCCCGTGCATGGATTGGTATGTTTAAGAGCCTTTTGCTCCGTCCATACTGCACGGATGACCTTTGGACCACTATCCACCATCCCGACATGGGCCACCGCTTGTGCCACCGCAATCAGTTGACCATACTAGAGTTTCGTTTAAGCTCTTTTCTGGCTCCTAAAAACAATGAAAAGATTGCCGAGTGCAGCTGCTTCCTTTCCCGCTCATTAAAGTATAGGAAAGGGCATCTACATCGTCTCTTTTATCTCCTTTTGCGGACTATGTAGACCATCAATTGAAAAGGACCTCCTTGGCACACTCAAGCCAAGACCATTGCCCTCTGCATACTTTTATGCTTTCTCGGGAAAAGGGGCCGCACTTTACGAAAAAGCTCACCATGGGTTGCCGTTAAGCTCTTTTCCAGCGTTCTCATCAAGAAAATATTGCCGAGCAAAATTGGTTTCGTTCATGGTTGTAAAATAATCTGAATGACCGTCCAGTCAGTATAGGTTTAACCTTTTCCGGCCTGATTGGACTACCAACAGTAAAGAAGTCTCTCATCCCCTACAGGATGGGCGAGCTCTCCTATGTATACTTTTATCCTTTTTTCAGGCACAGGAGACTACCAACAAAAAATATCCCCCACTGGAGTCTTCTTCGTGCTTTCAGACTCTCTAAAATTGAAAACACCATCGAGCATTTACCTTCTCGGGCTCGCCAAAAATCCACGAGATCGTACCACAACGCTTTCCCTAGACACCACCCCACAAAAAATAGTTTGGCAGCATTTCCACATTGGGTCGCCTTTGTTCAGAGAACTCTGCAATGTGTCTTCCTTGGATCCCATCAGTATCAAAAGTGTCCACCTCCTCCAAGTATTTCCCATCTGCAATGACATTCCCGGTATTACAGCTATGATCCCATTCCCATGAGTTAGTTTCATTTGCTACGCAGTCCACCCTGCCATCATACTCTGAACAAAGGAATTTTGAGTCTACTATACTACCCCTACCCCTGTTCAATTCTTTCCCTCCCCCTCCCCCCCACCATTCAGTGGGTTAGTCCGCAGATTGTCTCACACCTTTTGGTTATCTCCCTCGCGCTTCTGGTCAAGGAAACATCATTTCCTTGACTAGGGGCAAGTCTCCCTCTATCAATGACAACACACATATTCCATAGGATAGACCCAGAGGTCCCTGTATCTTGGTTTCAGTAACCTCATTGATGAGTTCCTTGGACCACTTGAGAGGAGTCCTTAGTGCCTCTTGGGATGGTTTTTTCTCATGTGCTCAACTCCAACTACATCATCGCACCATTGAGATTCGTATAGGGTTTGTTCTGTACAGTATTTGGTCGAAGTCCTCAGATGTCACCTGACTCTAGCACATTGATGAGTCTATTCCAGGGACCTAAACAGGTTATGTCCCTTGTGATTTTCGGGTTTTGTTGGAGACAGTGTTCAGAAGCCCCAGCAGTGCTTCTATATAGATTTATGATTGATGCATCATACTTGTACCACAGAGACTCTGACTCTCAATCAAGGAATCCATACAGCTATGTACCATCCCAGATCCCATAGGCCATTAGTCATGAAGATATAGCATTCCATGAGAATGCCATGGTTCCAATGTACCAGTTCTTCATATCAGTATTGTATTCAGCCTCACATAGAGGCAACCATTATTGTATCATCAGTTGTATATGATCGGCTCTTGTATTCTATAGCATAGATCGCATTATTCTTTTGACATTGTCACGAGCACGGGGATTCCCGCCTCGTCCATATACATGTCACATATTATTTGTATCTCACCCATTGATGGGAACTATATTAATACAAAAACCAAAAGCCACCATGCCCCAACCCCGGAAGCACCACCTCTACGCAACAAATGCTATGATGTTCGTCGACCATACGATGAGATCCTGCCCTCACACATAAGGGGGAATTTTGTTAACCCAAAAAATCCCTCACTCAGCTCTACATGGCCTACACCACCCAAGGACACCCATTCATGACCCTCGTAACACCCCATTAGACCCCCACACCCTCAAAAAGGCTTAAAAATGAGTAAAAGGGCTTAATAACCCCAAAAGGGAGCCTAAATAACTCTCCTAGGGGCTAAAGCCTCCAAAAAGGGGCTAAAACCCCTCAAAGGAGCCTAAAACCCTAAAAGGAGATAAAGTTAGGGTGGAAGGGGCTAAAATCCCAAAAAAAGGGATAAATCCCTGACCAAAGGATTAAAAACCTAAAAGTCCCCAAAAAAGCTATAAAAGGAGGGTGGGGAGTCATTCTCAAACAACTCCTCTCTTGCATACTGTTATGCTACCCGTGGATGCCTTGAGACTCTTTCCCTCTCAAGCCACCCACATCCCCCTCTCTTCCACTCATCTTCCCCATTGAGCCATAGCTCCTCCATTGCTGAGTGAGATAGAGAGGTGCTTCCTCCAGCCAGGGCATGGTGGCCCATTGCACCAAAGAAGAGGTATACTTGTGTGTTTTATTTCATTTCTTTGCTTTTGTTTAACCCATAGCTTGTTTCCAGGTTTTCATATTCTTCTTGTAGGTTTATTTCTAACATGTCTTGCAGGTTTATTGTAGCTTAATAGTTGTTTACAGGTAGCCAAGGTGAAGCCCTAACCTTGTTTGCAAAGGGGCTTACGGCCATTTTCTTTCTGTCATTTGCTTTCCTTTATGTTCAATTTCTTTTCTGAATTTTCCACATGCAAGAACCTACCCTTCCATCCTATAGATAGAAGGGAGCCATTCATGCCCCTGTAGCAAGGAGAAATCCCTGCTACATGGTGATTCAATATTTTTACAGGGTTTGCATATGTATTGGTTTTCCAAATTTTTGTTTATGCATGATTTAATTTGTGTTTCTTCTCTTCGAACTACTTTATGCATATCTATGTCTCTTGTTTCTACCACATCCTTTCTAAAACAACTGCAAGCACAGATGGAGTGCAACTATAAATTAGAATGTCAAATATATGTTTTTCAATTGCTTGTTCAGCTAGTGTTGGAAGTATGGTTTCTTGTTTTTCTTTGTCTTCATCAGAAACCCTAGGCCTTTTTACTTTTTTAATCTTCTCCTCTTGTTTCAATGGCTCAAATTGCTTACAAACAACATTTGAAGTTTTTTTTTTCTCTGTCGGCATTCTATATATTTCTAAATCAGATCTATTTGGCCCTTTACTCTTTTAATCTTCTCCTCTTGTTTCAATGGCTCAATTGCTCACAAACAACATTTGCAGTTTTTTTTTTCCCGTCGACATTCTATATATTTCTAAATCGGGTCTATTTGTTTTCTAACCTAATCTAATATCATTCCTGATTGTTTTTTTAAGAGAACGAAGAGTCAATTATGTTTCACGTGTATGTATGTTATTACTAGATGATATTGTGTTGGTATTAGCACTTGTTTCTATTACTTGTTGCAATGGCTCAAAATGAAATCGTTTTATTCCTATTTGATATTGAATAACATTAAACACCTTTGATGTTTTTCTTTCTGGGTGGAATGTAGCCATGATGGTCATTGCTTTGGCAAACCATATGCAAATTTCTATGTTCCAAATATAGGATATCCAAGCACAGACGAAAAGGTCGCCTTCTATGTTTCCTTTTTCATACGGCAATCCCAAATTGACAATATATGCTTGCCAATTAGCTATTCCTGGAACATATTTCAATATGTCAATATTGATATATTGTTTTATGCATCTAATTACAAAAGAATCATTTTGCCTTATTGCGTTGGTGAAATTTTGCGCTACTATGTGTCGTAAGAAATGTGCATCATGTCCGTTGTGTGTTAAATGGAAAATGGTATCAAATAAAGTTTCACCATGTGCATTATTGAATCCACAAACTCGTTCTAATCCACATGCAAGCATTTTCTTTTTTATTTGAGTCCATTGTTGTTCTATGTCTTTATATTTTATACTCTCTTCATTATGTAGATGACTATTGATCGTGCAAGTTTGTCTTTTGCACAGTAATGGTTCAAAATGTCCAGCAAGAGGATTTTCATCATGAAACAATATGCTATATATGTTTTTTACTAACGTTGAATTGAAATGTAAGTATGGATTCATTTTTGTCTTTGACCAAAATCTAATTGGTATGTTGAGCCATTTCGACAACCAATGTATGCAAAACATGTCTCCCCAAATGCCTCTATCTTTTAATGGTAGAATATTTGAAGTCGATATTGACATTCATTGTAAATAAACCTCTCGATCATTGACATTATGCATTTCCATCAAGGAATACGTGTTCAATTCATGTTGATAAGATGCAAGTGCTTCTTGATCATTCTTTTCCAAACAATATTTGAAATATTGTATAACACCCTCTCTCAGTTCTATAGATGTGTATCTATTGTGCAGTAGTACATGGAGAGCATCAAACAAACAATCTCCAGGCGTATATGCAAAATTATCCAAGCGATACAGGTTGTATTTTTCTAAAACATCATCAATAGCATCTTTAGTATTTTTAAGTACGACCATTATTCTACATGCAAATATATTACAAAAAACATAAGGGTAAATTCAACTTAATTTTTTTTTTAGGAAAAAACAAAGAAAAATATTACATCATCCTAAAATTTGGTCAAAATTCAAAAGTGAAGCTTTGAACAATAACTTTAACTTGCAACTTGAATCATAATTCCTATGAAATTTAAAAGCAATTTTGATAAAATAGAACGTACAAATATTATAGCACAAGGACTGTGAAAATAATAAATGTAAATCAATTAATGTAAAGCAAAACATATGATGAATACCTCAGTTCTAGCAAAATGTGAGGGATAAAATAATATAGTAATGTCAAAATATAATGGCTCGTGAAACTAGTTGTTGTGTAAAGACTTAAGAGGAAAGACTACTTAAGTTCACTTTGATATTTTCTACACACTTAACAAGGCCCATAATTGCTTAAAATAAGTTTTGTTGACCAAGTATTCTGGTTTTTGTTGAATGTACAGACTAAATAATAAAAAGGGCCTTTAAAATTAATTCAAACAATTGTATTATTTAAAGATAAAAGTTATTTGCGATAAGGTCCCGAAATTCTTATATCCTCTTCACTTAGTTGTGGTCTACTAAATATTTAATCATTGTAATACTATTAACATTATAATGTGAGGAATACTTTAATTAAAGTGTGATAGCATGATGAGGTGATAAGTTTGTGTGTTGTCTTGCACTCCATATGTTCAACCATCCCTATCTTTTTCATTGAAGGATAAAGGGAACCCTTGATGTTACCAATGGGAATGGATCTTTGGTGAGCGGAGAAGATTATTTCACCCAACCTACTCACCCTCAATCAAATGGGATATCTCACTGCATTCCCAAACAGTTTATGGGATCTAGAGGAATTGGAATATGTACTCTCTTTTTCTCTATCTTAAAACAAATTTTATATAGTGCACTTTGTAGTTTAGATTTGGTGCCCTATCCCTCGGCTTGATAGACATACCGAATTAAAAAGATCAGTTGTGAAGGATTTGAAGCTTTTTCTTGATGTTATTATAACCGACATAGATTCATATTAAAAGGATCTAGCAAGCACAGAGAGGGATCAAATATTTTGAGATGCAACTCTATTTTTAAAGTGTAAATGTTGAGAAAGCATCTTAATCTATCTAATTTGTGTTTATTTTATATATGTCGTTGTAAATGTTTTAACTCTAATTTGAATGGACATGTTTTTATTTTATAATATTTTTTTTTTTAAAGACACATGTCAAATCTAGGATGAGTACCAAAGGACTTATGCATCTCCAATTTACCTAATTTACTATTTTATAATATTTAAAAAGGACATGTGTCAACTCTAAGATGAGCACAAAAAGAGTTACACATCTCCGCCTACTGGGCTATAGAATGTGCAATAACTGAAATCATTTCTCATGAACTACATGTTATATATAGTTTTAAAAAAAGTGTATAGAACATGCTATTATATTCACCAAATTATTTTAGGTACATTTTACTATAATCTTCCCTCTAGTCATATTGTGTTTAAAATTTGATTAAGCATTCATAACCGTTGGTAAATTGAATTAAATTCTAACGAATGAGAGAAAATGTTATCCCACCATTAAATCGAATCTTATTTAAGATATACTGAACGAAATAGATTTCATAAATCTAACTTTTTTTTATAAAGTTTCCACTTAACACTTGTCAGATATGGAATCTTTAATGTTCATTGGAGCATTTTCCAACAAAAGTGGAATGGGACAAAAACATTTAAGTATAGGCATGTTAAGAGGTGCGACTATGAATGATTGGTGGTCATCTGCTCCTAAGACCAAAATTACTTGACGTCGCCGACCAAAATTGCTTGATGTGACTAGTCCGTAAGGAAACAAAAAGAATAAGCGCGTGAGAAAAAAGTTTGAGGAAATGAAATGAATCGATGCATTATTTTAGTTAATACTATGGTGGATCATATAGCCCTCTTATTCGTTCGAGAAAAGTTACAATAGTAACAACATGAAGGGGTGTAGGAATATCATCATATGAGAGAGAGCACATCTTGCAGTCCCGTCAGCGTGAGAAAACACAGTACAAACTAAATCTTTAATAAAGTCCATTAATCAAAGTTGTTCTTGATAAAGTTCAAGAATCAAAGTTGCTCTCAATAAACTTTAAACATCAACAATAAAATCTAAAAAATATTTATTTAAGTAAATTTAAAATAGGATTACTATGCTTTTTCAATGTTTAAAATCTGATTATTCAAAATTAAAATCTGATTTTTAAATGATGGTACTAGTTGATAACATCATAAGTGTTTTACTTATATTGTTGAACAAAAGACAATCTTGGATCATCCACCTCTTATATTTTAGAGATATTTAAAGTAGGGTTTTACAAGGCAACAACAATTGTCGTGACCCCCAAATCTAATCTATCTAACAACGAGGGTTTCCCATATACCAATCCCCCTAGGGATAGAATATTCCACAAAGTCCTTTAGTGAGGGAGGAGAGGACAAGATTTGTTCCTCTTAAAGTGTATTCTTGGAGTAGTTGACTAGTTGTATCTCCTCATCAATGGAGTATTATGAAACCGTCCTAGCTCCAAATCATTCACATTCTTTCCTAACCCATATATGTAAAATATACATTGCAGCAAAGCGTAATAGAGTTATAAGGAATAATGTTCTTAAATTTCATTTCCCTTTATTCTTTCAAGCCACTGAATAAGCAAAGAATTTTGGATATTCATCTCGATGCTAGTTTCCTTACCATACAAGTCTAGAATCTCCTTGAACTTTTTGGCTTGGCTCCTAGTTGTCTATCCTTGAACTTTTTGGCTTGGCTTTGGGTTGTGTATCTACTAGTCTTTTCATTTCTAATGCACTTTGTAATAGAAGGAGATATTGATCATATTTTCTTAGGTTATCAAACGAGTGACAATATTATATATCTCTGCTTAGATATTTCCAAAACCAAGTAAACCCACTTATGGATAAAGCTAGTTGTAATGTAATAGTGTTGTATTTATATTTCTGCAATTTACTTCGCTCATATTTTCTTTAATACACTTCTTGTTCCAAAATATAAGCTTATGAACAAGACTCTATACTTTCAAATGAGAAATGGACTTCGCTCTTAAATGGGATATTAACACCCTAAATATCTTACTTGAGATATTACCTTATCAATCTGGTTGGGGAATTGAGATTAACTCTTAAACGAGAATTGATTTTCACTCTTAAGTGTGAGCTGACAGCACACTAAACTCTCGTTTGACGCACTTTGTTGTTTTCTTTGAGAGGATGTCTTGTACAAGGTAGTGTGGTCATGCTATTACACAAAGTTTACAAGTTTTTCACAAAACCATAACTTCAACCACGATGACTACTAAAAAAACCTATTAATCAATAATTTGATTATTTTCCCCAAAATTTATTGTTGTTTACTTTATTTATTTTATAACTTATTCATGAGTTATATTATTATCCTTTCAAGTTATATTATTATCCTTTCAACTATGTGAAAATATACTTCGACATACTAAAAATAATACATAA
Organism: Pseudotsuga menziesii; assembly: GCA_001517045.1. Classification (NCBI taxonomy): domain Eukaryota; kingdom Viridiplantae; phylum Streptophyta; class Pinopsida; order Pinales; family Pinaceae; genus Pseudotsuga; species Pseudotsuga menziesii. The sequence goes on along the minus strand of LPNX010204274.1, from coordinate 451,825 downwards.
GAAAATTTACAAAAATCATTGTTGTGTTCCATTTGCTTTCCTTTTCAAAGGGCATTTTTGGTTTTATTAGTGAAATATGTATATGACATAAATTTATTAACAACACATAGATATTCTAAAACTTTGATTTTAATTTAGTTGAATTACACACATATGTATATGATTAATACAAAAAATACGACTACCTATGTGAACGTCATCTACCAGATATGCTTAGCTTTGAGCACAACATACATCCAATCATAGAGATAGCTCTCATAGATGAAATGCCTTGTCAGCATAAAAATAGACACCTCTTTGTTGTGGTTCCACAGACAAAGGCCCTCTAATTGTAAAGTTGAGTCCGTAAGGAGTTATGTATCCTCTCCAATCAACAGGGGTTTAGCAGACCCGAAATAAGTATATATATATATAGTTGTCATAACAATGAACTTGATTCAAATCTCGGTGGGCTTGCTCCCTCACTCTGTGGTGTATTGCCAACTGTAGCTTCTTCAAGTTTTGGTCCAAGATAGAAAGGATGCTGGTTTGCATACTCGACTATATCCTTGTGAGCATTGTTAGCTGAATTTGAATGTAATTGTGCTGGCTCGCTTGCTCATGGAGTATTGCAAACTGTAGCCTCTTCAAACAAAAAATTATCCCTCTGGAAAAGTTGTTGTACCACCAAAGCTATATTCTCCTCAAGGTTCAATTTTTAAGAATCTAGCGCTAGTAATGAGTAACCGGAGTTTGATTCAACCCAGCAAAGGGAGATCCAAGAATTTGGTCTTTGGCTTGATTCTTTAGTTTTCGCCTCTGAGGCGTTTTAATTTTCAAGCATGGGAGCGTTTCAATTTCCACCCACAAGGATGGAGTTTAAATTTTAATGTGTTGAAATAAAGGATGCATGTTTATCTCAAAGTTCCTTACTATGGAAAGCATGGGAGATAGCAAGTTAGTATCTTATTCTCAAACATGACTAGCTTTTCAATGCCCTATATTTTTTTTTCATTGTGTTGAATTGTTTTCATTGCAAATTTATGTACTCTCTACCCTATGCTTTCTAATATACATGAACCATATTCTCCCCAGGCTGTACAAAATTTCAGAAATACGGGTTATTGAAGCAATTCAGTGTCATTTGCATGTGAATTGTTGTTTTGAAGTTTAGGGTTCATTCTTTTGCATGGATCGTTCGAACGAACAGTGATACACAGGCCTCCATGGAGGAGGAGTTAGAAGATAAGAGCACATCGATTAGATAATCTAGCTCGAGCTAAAGGTTAAAGTAGTATTGCTACTCTGGAAGCTAATTGCGTGCCCAGGCTTACATTCAATGGCTTACAATCAGTGTTGTTCTAATGGATTCAAAGTAATTGGAAACAAGAATCCGAGATGAATATGCTGATATGCATCTCAAAACTTCATCTTTCCCTCTTCGATTTCATTTATCCATGCCCCTTATTTATTTCATTTACTCAAATGTTTTGTTACCGCTAAGTGTTAATGGAACAAAGTACATAAATCTCTAACAATTGCTCAAATGTCAACCAAGTTTTTATTTAAATTATTTTTTATTGCTTACTAATTTTGTGTTGTTGTTTTTATTATGGGAAGAAATGGAATTAATCCACACAAAAATGCATGGAGTGGCTTGTTGATTTCAACTATTAAATCTCAATTATGTTTTTCATAAAGAACACTTCCAAGAATCGACTCCCTCAACGTTGGCTGGACTAAATCGTGATTTAGTCGGTTCTATTTTATGTATCCAAGTTCTCTATCTATGAGCCATGAGCTCATCTTAGAATAGAGAGGATATTGGAACTTTCCTTTTTTCATGTGGAATTTTGTCCAAGGGTTGGGAGGAGTTACGTCACGTAAACAACTCAAAGAATTTTAGTCTGAATGAGTATGAAGGCGTTGCATATGTTTCCTTCCCTTCATTTCATAAAATAGAAGGTTTCATCGTCTAGGAGAGAAAATATGGATCTAGGGCAATATACAAACTGGAAACCATGTCTTCTCTGCTTCCCTCAAGGGTAATGATGATCAATCAGCCCTTGTCCAGCAGGTACCTCTTAAGGTTTTCCTCCATATTATGGAGGATACAGATTTCCAAGTAAAGGTAAACTAATCTATCTTTCAGTACAGAATGACCTTAGATTCATAAAAAGATTTCAATACAAAATGATCTTAGAGAATTCATAAAAAGAGAAAATACTTAGTTACATATTTTAACATTGTGTTTATGCATTCCATTATCAAACATGTGCAAATTTGTGGGCCATTCCTTAGGAGGGGAAGTTGCAAACTTGGCCACGCTAATTACCATGACTATTGTTGCTAGTTAAATTTCAATTACCCTTCCAAAAGGGACACTGTATTGTTGAGTAGGGGCACAATCAAGAAAAAAATCTAATGGAAGTAGAAGTTGCATCCGCCAAAAGGGTTGCATGTAGAAATGATAGGTGGAAGAACAAGCATCAACGGTATTCCTGCGTTTGATTTGTAACGGTAACATGCAACCATCCAAGTAGATTTATGATATTAAAAGTTAGAATTCTATCGGTGACTCTCCAGTGAAATAGAGAAATGCAGTTCTAAGTTGCTATAACGCGTATCTGCAGCTATCTATTCAAAATCGATTCCCCCTGATTTCCCAAGGGGAAAGAATGTCCCTGTCGAATTTGATGTATTCTTCTTGGATGTCGATAGTTTTCCATAATTCAGGCTGGCTTTAATTTACAAGGAAAACATCGTTTGATTACTTTACTATGCTAAGTAGCATATGATGAAGAGAATGAAACCACGGAGCTCAGAACAAAAATGGCCATATAGAAGCTTTCCCACCAGCAGCATGAACACATAGAATGCATAATTGGTTTGTTGATGCATACAATGCAGGTGATGACAAAGAATTCATATATGAAATTCACAACAAAATAAGAATTGAGAGAAATTAATAACTATATTTAAGTGCTTACCATGAATATAAATGGTTCGCAACTGATAAACACTCAAGATGGAAATTGGATCTTGACATTCAGATGGAAAAGAATTCTATGCAAATTTGTATTGTAGCAAAGGACGCCTAGAATTGTTGTACATGCTCCAAATTACAACCCATAGAAAAGAAGAGTGTCCAAGGTACAACATCTCTCTGTGTCAAGATTATTTCAACCCTAATGCACAGCTCTCGTGTAAATATCTTGTTCTTCAAGTATTATTTCATCCCTAATGCACAACTCTCTTGAAAATCTCTTGTTCTTCAAGTATAGACTACTTCTTGATAATATCAAAGCAGTTGCTACTACAATTAGCAATTTGGGTCATCACGAAATTTACAATGGTTTTATATAATATGGAAAAAAATGATTAACGCAACTAATCAACCCTGGCACTAAGTATATAAAATCGCTATACTATATAAAATATATTATTTCATTAATATATGTGGCATGGTTTATGTGAAGCTGACAAGTTTTGGCATCAATAATACAAGTGTCGAATGCATGCACCCATCCGTGGTTTCATAAAATTACATGCATCTCAACACTAATTGCTCGCCATCCAATTCCTGTATTTGATGCCACACATTATATCAACTGCTATGTGTCAATGCCTATATACCATGCCAAAATCGCTATACTATATAAAATCTATTATTTAATTAATATATGTGTCATGGTTTACGTGCATCGTACAAGTTTTGGCATGAATACCAATAAGCTTACAAGTGTCGAAGCATGCACCCATCCATCATTACATAAAATTACATGCACCTTAACACACATGGCCAAGAAATGTGCAGTGCAATGGTGGACAACCCAATCCATGACACACTTTAATTCTCTCATGACACCACATACTATATCAATTGCTACGCGGCCATTCAACACTAATGGTTGCCCATTCAATGCCGGTATCGCACACATTGTTTATTTTCTTCTTATGGTGTGTAGCTGGCTTCATTGGTTGTTCTATTGCTACCTACAGACTAGCAAGGTTGGCTGTGAAATCGCAACCTGTGGAGGCTTTGACTGTGAAATCACTGGCATTGTTCCGCTCTTGTATGTTGAGGTACAGACTGCTCTTTAATTAAAAAGATGCTTCATATGCTAACATACGGTAATTATAAAGAGTGCGCTTCAAGCTATTCAATGCCTGTCTCGCAAACATTGTTTATTTTCTTCTCCTGGTGTTTAGCTAGATTCATTAGTTTTTCTACTACTACCTATAGACTAGCAAGGCTGGCTGTAAAATCGCAACCTGGGGAGGCTTTGACCGCGAAATCACTGGCATATCGTTACGATCTGTTGTTCTGCTTTTGTGTGTTGAGGTACAGATTGCTCTTTAATTAAATAGATGCTTCCTATGCTAACATACGGTAATTATAAAGAGTGAGCTCCAAGCCATTCAATGCCTGTCTCGCACACATTGTTTATTTTCTTCTTCTAGTGTTTAGTTGGCTTCATTGGTTGCTCTATTGATACCTACAGACTAGCAAGGTTGGTTGCGAAATCGCAACCTATGGAGGCTTTGACCGTGAAATCACTGGCATATCATGACGATCTGTAGTTCCGCTCTTTCGTGTTGAGGTATAGACTGCTCTTTTAATTAAATAGATGCTTCCTATCATAACATACGATAATTATAAAGAGTGAGATCCAATCCATTCAATGCCTGTCTTGCACACATTGTTTATTTTCATCTTCTGGAGTTTAGCTGGCTTCATTGATTGTTCTATTGCTACCTACAAACTAGCAAGGTTGGCTTTCAAATTGTAACATGTGGAGGCTTTGACCGTGAAATCATTTGCATATCATTACGATGTGTTGTTATGCTCTTGTGTGTTGAGGTATAGAATGCTCTCTAACTGAATAGATGCTTCCTATGGTAACATACGGTAATTATAAAGAGTGAGCTCTAAGTAGCAGAAAATCTGGTCTATCTGGTAGCTATTGGGGCATGAGTATATATAGAAATCCCCAAAAACAGTGAGCATTTTCGGGGAGTAGCAGGTTTTATGAGTGGTAGCAAGGAGTGTAGTACTATGTATGCAATACCTTTAATTAGACGAGAGCATAGTCCTCTTATCCAATACCATCTAACTTGGAACATCTACAAAACTTATAGATTTTCAAGTTTTTTTTCCAAGCATTTCTAATTTGGGTTTGTACTCAATTTTTACAGCCGCTACTTGTCTATTTTAGATTACTTTCATAAACTAATTATTACCATCAAATGTTTTAACGCATGCAGATCTCATCTGGTGGTAGTTTTCATAGTTTTGGGGGATTTTTTTTCGCTCACTTACCCTTAATAGTAAGTTTGTCAAAAAGAAAAAAATTGACTTAACTTGAGGTTTACAAAACTTATTTGGGTCTGCACTCTGGTTTCTAATTGCTACCATCAAATTTTTAACTCATGCCAGATTCTAATTTTTCCACAAAGTCTAATTTTTTGAAACAGAGTTTTAAAGTGGAGCAATAGGACATACCTATATTTGTATTGTATGCACTGAAGAATGATTAAAGATCTCTATATCCGCTATTAGTCAACCACAATTGTCTTGTTGTCTTGCTATATAATCAGTATATTCACACAGAGCACAATAACTCAGTGATGATTCTACTTGAATTTTGTTTTTTAATGCCTGCATTCTCTTTTCAAATTAGAATTGAAGAATATATATTTTATTTTGCTAGCATGATTTAGAAACAAAAAATGATATACCTGAAAACAAAAAATGATATGCCTTGAAAATATTAGACTCAATGGGGGAACCACCAATGACACTATCTTGCTAAAATATATATTTGCTTGTATTGAGTATTGTATCACAAAGACAGACACTATCTTGCTAAAATATATATTTGCTTGTATTGAGTATTGTATCACAAAGACAGAGACTCTTTGCTTGTAGATCTTGCAGATTGTCACTCCAGTGAGACTCCTTCTTCGAAGATCTTGCAGAGTATTGAGTATTGTATGAGAGATAATTGACCCACCGAAACTCTTTGCTTGAAGATCTTGCAGAGTATTATCTTGTTTCAACTCTTGTTTATGATTACATAACGTTTTATTTATCTAGAGCTACACAACAATCTAGAGATTAAATGTGCAATAAATATGCAAATTTTCAAAATTATTCCATATCTTGGAGCATCACATGGAGATATGTGCACATATTGCATGGGGATATGCATATAGGCACATAGAGATTTGTGCATAGCTTTATTGCATTTATTATTTATCCGGCCTTAATAATACTGAAATTTTATAGATTTACCAAGATTTTTTTATCTATTTTATAGATTTACATCTAATCAACCAACAATAAATTTGAGATTTAGATAGTATCTCCAACAATGAATTTGCAAATCTCAATAAAGCTGACATTGATTTCATATCTTATCAGCAAATCTCGATAAAGCTTTTAGGATGTGTATGACATTTATTTCATATCTTAGAGCAGTAAATCAATGATTTATAAATACATACAAGAGAGTTTTTGGTTTTTTTTTTTTTTAATATTTTTATATCTCAATAATTCATTTACACATGAGAGAGAAAATGTCAAATCTATGTATTTGACCAATGAAGAAACAGGTTTAATTAATTTTAAATATATATATACTTTTCATTATAATTTGCAAAATTGATTTAATAAGAATTTTTTCAAAAACTTTGATTAACACATTGTTAAAAATTAAAATACTTTGATTAACAAAGTTGTTATAACCACCAATCGAACGCTATAATGCCTGCGAAGCAGGGACTAACAAATTATTAAAGAAAAGCATGCTCCTCAATAACTGATAAAAAAACTGGCTCCCTACGATTCCACAACAGCAGACGGATCAAAATTTCTTTAAATGCTACAACATAAATTTAAGATTTCATCCTGCGTATGCGTTTAACGTTGCAACATTATAAACATAAAGAAATTATTTGATACCACCACAGACACACGACAGGCAGCTGATGGACGGAAAGGCAGGGCTAGTAATGGAGGACGGTGACGTTGTATTCGACCACTGCAGTGGTGCTATCCAAAGAATGAGTGCGGGCGAGTGCGTAGCCTCGAGCCAACCGAAACAAGCCGCTGCCTCCCACGATGGGCATTTCTCTCACCTCTTCCATAGCCGCATTTTTCCCGATCATGGCCAGGGTGCTGCCGTTGTACTTGCCGCTCTCGAAAACGAACGTGCAGGCCATGAGTAGATGAAAATTTTCTTGGCCCGCGGAAACGTAGATACCCTGCGCTCTGCCGAATATTTTGGAGGTCGCCTCTGGCCTTTCGGTAAGCCGGTCGTCCATCACCACGACCGTGCCGAAGCCAGTCGCCGAAGTCTTCGTGGTGGAAGCTGAGGCCACCTGAATGGCCGTCGCATTTTTCCCCGTGACTATGTCGTGGAAATAGAAATGAAGGTGGCTTATTTTCTGCCGCCCTAATTTCGCCTCTGCCTCTGCCTCCGCTATGTGCAGGCAAACCAAGACCCACAGCAGTAGAGCTGACACAGCCAAATACCCGTTGTGCGCCATCTCAAACAATTGAAGCTTCAATACAGAGAAGCAGAAACAGAAAACAAATGAAATGTGTGGTGAAGAAAGTCGAGTTCCAACTTTTATAATGTGATGCCCGTGAAAGACACGCTTGCTTTATCGCAAACTGTTGAATGGATGGAATTTGACAGGTAAATGCCCGTCATGGGTTGATTTACCCGTCAAATACAGCTAAGATTTTACCTAAACCGTCAAAATCAAAATCTGACTTTGAATAGAGAAAACGTTTCATGATTGTTACCGGCAATTTTGACGGGTGTCCGTCATTTGAAACTCCAACCCTCGTTGAATCTATATAGAAAGTAGTGCGGGTGTATAGAATTTGTTTTTAAGATAGTGGGGGCTTACTTATATGATGATGGTTAATATGGATGCAATACATATTAAATACTTTAAGTTTTCCAATATTAAATACTTTAAGTTTTCCAAATACTTTTCCAATATTAAATACTTTAAGTTTTCCAAATACTTATTGAGTAATTGAGGTCTTATAATGTTTTTTTATATCCTGTTTTATATATTTATTGAAAAAACTTTGACCATTTACTTTAAATTCTTAATAATTTTTTAAATAACTTAAGTCTACCACTTTCGTGACTTTATGAATGGAAATGCTTTTTTTTTTTTTCATCTGAAAAATTGCCTCTGCATCGCAGATGCAGATTTGACCCCTTGACAGGAATGGACACCTTGACCTGTGGGGGCATTATACCCTTTTCTTTTCCACATTTAGCCAATTGAGCCACTCATTGTGGTCAAATGGAAATGCTTTTGTTTTTTCCTTTAGCAAATTCTTAATAAATTTTATAAATAACTTGATTCAAGCACTTGTGATACTTACCTAAAGTTTGAATTTAAAATAACAGTATCATGGTGCTCATGACTTTGGAATTTTTTTTTTTAAACGGTAGCCTGTGGTAGTTTATGTGATAATTGCAGTTTGTGATAGTTGAAAAAAATTAAAAAAATAACTCATGTGATAATTGGTTCAATGGCATATGGGAGTCTAAATAATGTGTTGGCATGACATTGAGTAAACTTTCAATCATGCATTATGGGCACAAAAAATGAAGGCACTTGATAACATGTATCCAAGGCATAGACAATAGATGACTACAACTACTAATTGCCCGTAAGAGGCACATTCTATAGCCCAGTAACGGAGATGTGTAACTCCTTATGTGCTCATCCTAGAGTTAACACGTGTCCTTTTTAAAAAATAATAAAATATTATAAAATAATAAAATGCAAGCTCAAATTAGACTTAAAACATTTAGAACCCCATATATATACAAATTATATAAAATTGGAGATGTGTAACCCCTTCCCTCCTCATTCTAGAGTTGACAAGTGTCTTTTTTTTTTTAAATATTATAAAATAATAACATGTCCTCTCAAATTAGAGTTAAAACATTTACAACGGCATTAAAAGGCTTTCTCAACATTTACACTTTCAAAACATGTTTGCATCTCAAGAGATTTGATCCCTCTCCACACTTGCTAGATCCTTTTAAAATGGATCTATGCTGATGTAACTTATTCTTCCATTAATTTAGGACCTACTAAGAGTATTCACTAGCCATAAATTAATTAACTATGCCAATTATTAATTTGATTAATGCTTTAGCTATTAGCTATTTATATTTTTAATAATTATTTATTTCAAAATTATAATAAAATCTTAAAATAAATATTAAAAATGTATTTGTCAAATTTATAGTCAATCTAAAAAAATCCTTTTGTAAAATATAAATATCTACAAATATAATTACAATTTATTTACATTCCATTTATATTATTAAATGTAATATTAAACCAATCTATTTTAATCATTGTTATTAATCTATTTGAATTCTCCGCCCTCTACCCTGAACCGTGTTGGTCTTGAGGTTACATGACAGATATACCGCGTTATTCCTCCATCCGCGTTTCCTATTGAGGAAATATCAGCAATGGCCATTGGCCATAGATCCCCGATTCCCCAGTCCTTCAACTCGAAACTTGCAGCAGAAAAGTTGGTATACAGTGTACATAAATAATAAACAAATGTAAGGGTCATCTCACTTCCATGCTATTTTCCTTGCCGTGTAGGAACCGTTCAACATATTGACTATTGACTGAAATGTTGTCATCTCCGTTGCAACAGATGTAACATCTACCTAACCTTAATCATGGAAAAAATCCTCCTAGAATGTCATCATTTAATCCTATGTTTTTTTCTCTTTTTATCTTGCTATTTATCACCCCAAAAAAAAACATATCTGGTATCTTGCTATATTCATCACCCGAAAAAACATATCTGGTTATCTTGCTCTTCATCACCCAAAAAAAACATATCTGGTTATCTTGCTATTCATCACCAAAATTGAAATAGAGGTAACAATGTCGAAAATACTGTTTATTTAACTAAAGCAACTCCTTTTAATTGATCAGTCTACTTCTTCCCGCCACAAATAAAGGCCATCTATCACCACCTATTCTTAAAAAGAACTCTCTCCATCTCTCTGAATAATCGAAAAAAAAAACAGATTATAATCTCTGGGAACCAATACAACCGCCCATGTTATCATTTAATCCCATGTTAAATGCAAAAAGCTTTTATGTTGTTGGGAGGCAGATAACAATTAGGCTTGTTTTCTTTTGTTGAATTAAATCTAGTTTTAATTCCATACCTAGGCATCGATGTGGTAGGTAAAGGACATATGTTGGCGTATGTGTTATATAGATATATATAATGGATTGAAAATTGCTTGAAAATAAAACATGGTTATATGCAATGGTGCCTTGAAGTAGTATGAAATGTGTAAGGTTTTTATTAATGGGACTATTAGGTTGTTCAAATCTGTTAGTGGGTGTTATATTTAAACTACTTGATGTTGTCATTTATGCCATTCATAAATACATATTGGTATCAAAATCTTAATTTAGGTGGAATCTTAAAATATTTTAAATATAGGAACAAGTAGTTATAACTTGTCATGTTTGTATACCATATGCTCTCCAAAAGTGAACTCATTTTGAACCATGTCTCTAAATAGATCATATGTTTTCTCTTGAATTTGATTGGAGAGTTATATGTACCAAGAAAGAAACAATTTAATACTAAGCCCAGAATAAAACATGATGGTGAAATACACGAGCTTTAGGGTGTGTGCAAGAAGATCAGGGACCTTTTCTAAGGTGCAATCCTAGTTTTTGAAAACATTATTACGTTACATAAAAATATAACTCGTTTCTGCTACATAGCACTTGCTATGGTTAAACTCAAGCCTGACATGTCATTAGACATGTAGGATAGGTAAACAGAACGCGTAAGCATTCTATAACTACAAAACACGCACCCATTATGTAGTTATAACACGGACGCGATTTGTAAACTTAAAATCAATTTAATTACACAGTCCTGATACCCACAACACATTTCACCCATCAGGAACACGAAGTTGAGCTTGGACAAGCGCGGAGGACAAGCGCGGATTTGGTGCCATAGAGTATTGGAGGAGCCGGATTTTGTTGGAGGGGAGGCAATATCACTAGCGAATTGTCATCTAATCAGGTAATTCTTTCACCCATAGCATTTTTTTGAAAATTCTAAACCTAAATTACCATTTTTTATAGTTTAAAACAACCAAATTTTGAAATATTTAGCAAATTGGAAATAACCCAATCTCTAATTAAATGCACATCTCCCTCAACCAAGATGAGTGAATAATTACAATGAATCCCTTTTCAAGAACTCAAAAATTCCTAATCCAACCAAATATCGAAAAATATAGAACTCCTCCATTTCGACAATGTATCCATCCACATGAAACCCAAATTTACAACCCTCAAAGGCCATTTCCCCATGATACTAATTGAATAAGTTTCCTCAGAAATGGCCATAACAAGATGAAATGCATGCATAAGCGTGAATAGAAAAAATGCATAAAAAATTAGTAACTTGGTTTCTCAAAATTTCATCACAAGTGTATGAAGCTATACATTGCCTCTTAGTTAAGCACCCTTAACTAAATGCCAAAACAAATTAACAAAGTGCCTCTCGGGCCTGCCTTTTTAAACATAAAACAATGTATTATATATAAATCAACAATATATATATAAACACGGAGTTAAAACTAGTAACTATGATTAGTTTTATTCCTTCCTCCAGTTTTAGCAGCCATTGGACCATTTTTCCACTAAAATATTTGCACTTCTTGGTTATAGCACCCACCTCATTTGTGTTTTAACTCTACCTTCCTCGATACTTTGCTCTTGTTCTGGGCATATGACTTAGCCTCTGTGCCCCTGCTCTTGTTCTTGCGAAAATCAAATTCAATTCCAAATAAAATAAAGATTTACACAGATGAGTTACTCTTCCATCAGATTAAAACAAGCTAATAGATTATATTTTCATTATTATTGAACTCAAATACTTCATATAGAGAATCGCTTTGTTTCTTATTTAATTTTCTGATCTTGCCATATAATGTTGAGATCGATTTTGCAGAGAGAAATTGTCTCTGTTTTGCTCCAAGGAATTGATAATTTCGAGCCCTCTTCCACTTGAATCTCTATCTTCAACTTCTGTGAGCTAACCCTAGTAGCTCTATTGAGCTACCAAAAAGCTAATTAATTAAAGGTCATCAGCTAAACTAAATACAACTTGAATTCTACTTCTTTGATCCTATAAATAAGGAACAAAATCAATGATTAACTAAACTAACTGGTGAATCACTTGACAAATCACTAACTAGATGCTACAATTCTGGAAATGCTCAACTAACCCTATCGATTACATTGGGAAAAGGATCTAGTATCCTTATCCTATTTATTGAACCTCTCAACAAAATAAAGCAAATTAGAAACATGTGAGACCCTAGGTCTCCCTAAGTTCCCTTGACCTAGAAAAGTCATAAATGACTTTACTCAAATAGTCTATGCCCCTGCATCACTAGGTTTATCAACCATATTTTAAATAGTAAAACAAATGAGTAATATATTTCTACGTGTCGAGTCTCTAAGCTCATCTACAACCAATTGTATTCCAGTCGATAAATTATCCATTTTCCCATGTTACTTTTGGTTGGTTTCCATGTTTATAGAAAAATGGAAATGGTGAACACCCATGAACTGCCTAGAGTGTGTCGTGAGATTGTTCCCAACCATGATCAAGTCAATGATATTTAGAGGATTGGTGGCAGCCCTGTATCACCCCTTTTATTGCCTCACATATCCTAATAGTCCCTCGCCCCTGTCATTTAAATATCCAAGGGATGTAAAGGCCAAAACATGTCAAAATAACACTCCTAAATTCTAGAAGTTTAAACCCAAGTGTGCATGGAAAAGTCACCAATGAGGGTTAAGAAGTGCCTTAACTTCTAGAAAGAAGTTGAAAGAAACTTACTTTTTAATTGTTAAATGTTTAATTTAAGCTTTAAATGTATGTAAGTGAATTCCATTAAATTGCTTACTTGAGTTTGATTTAATACATTTTCAATTTTCAAGAGACGTCATTATATACCATGTATATGTTTCTAATGATTTTCTTATTGGTGTTATTATTGCAGTTGTAGTTATGGGCACAAATGTCGAGATACCTATTAAGATTTCCCACTTGAGGGGCATTAGTGCGACATTTAGTGGTGGTGACAAGATTCGACGCTCACTTGCATCAACTTTGGATGCAATTGTTGACATTATTTCACAACCAAGTAATATACTATATGATATTACATCATATAGAGAAAGAAAAAGACAAGAATATGCTGATGGGATAGACTACACAATAGGTTAGGTGCACGAAACCTCAAAGGCAATGAATAGGGAAATCAGGGTCTTGAAGCCTTAGCCTGATTTCCCTACCCCTGTTTCAGAATATCCCAGGGTCTCAAAAAGGTTAGGTGCACGACTAAGGAAACGAATAAAATCAAAAGAAAACAAATGTTTTCTATGGTTACATACATAACAAATGTTTTTAGTGTTCCCTTCTTTTCATGCATATAAATGTTTCTCTCGATACCCCCCTAACTCTCTCCCAATAATCCATAGATACCCGCTATCTCTTTCTAAATACCCATCCCTCATTCTCTCTACATCCCTCCCTATATGTTTCTTTCTCTCCCCTACTCCACCCATGTCCCTACCACCCCACTCTCCACCTTCTCTTTATCGTCCCCATTATCTCTCCCTATAGCACTCTCTCCCTTCTTCTCCCTTAATCACTAACCCTCTGTTCCTTTATCCCTCTCCCCTGCTCTCTCTCTCTCTCTTACCTTGTATCCCTCCCTCCCTATATCTCCCCTCCATCCCTCCCTCTCTCACCGTCTCTCCCCTTCTCTCCTTTTATCTCTCTCTCTCTCTCTCTCTCTCTCTCTCTCTCTCTCTCTCTCTCGTTACTCCTATAGTTGATGATGTCGTTGTCAGTAGAATACCCTTCTCCTTAAGGGGGAGTGTTGAAATATTGCAACTTGAAACAATATTCTAAATGTATTTTACTGATACACCTCAAGGGAGATGTCTTATTCCTCTATGTTAATATTATATTTGGTTATTATAGAGTCATGAGGTATAACCTCCATTGTAAGTTGGGTCAATAGTACCCACACACATGATCTCTGAAGGGTATCCTCAACCTTTAAGTTGGGCTATGGCCATGATTAGGATATTTTTAGCATTAGATATGGAGGATAAGGTGTCATTCATGGTTGGTACATAAATATTTAATTTTAGGTTGTAAACCAACTTTTAGGGCTCAAGGTTCATGAACAACACCTTGAATCACCAGAGATGACCTCTCATGTTGATATTTTTGTTTTGAATGGGGATATGGGAACCATTAGGGGTTTCTAAGTAATATGTATGTGTCTTGGTACCTTATACATAATAAGGGATGAAACCTAGGCCTTAGCCCCTAGAAGATAATTATATCCATCTAGAGCCAAGAATGATGTGCTGAGCAACCTCAATAGATCCTTCCCTAGTTTCATTTACCTTGAAATGAGGATACTAGTTCCATTAGAACATTTTTAGCACTAAGTACAGATATTAGGCCCCTTCACATGGGTAGGGGGAAACACTTGGTCCTTATGCCTTAAAGGAAGTTGTTAACCATTTAGGGCCAAAATTGATGCCTCCAACCACCACACATGACATTGAAAGTGAATCATTGAATCTTAATCGGGATATGCATGCCATCATAATTTTTTAAGCATTAGGTATGCATCTCAAGGCCATGGACATGGTTAGGGGAGGAAACTATGGCCTTAGTCCCTAACTAAAGATTTTAGGCATCTAGGGATATGAAGGATGCCTTGAAAAATAACACATGGCATCTCATAGATATATTTGGACTATGAATATGGATGTTAGTAGAATTAGGTGGTTTTGAGCAGCAGATATGGGACCTCTAAGACATGATTGAGGGAATATGTTCATTCCTTAGGCCATAATGGAATATTTGAGGCACCCGTGTTAATGAACAATTCCTTGAAGCATCACAGATGACCTACTCAACGTATGCTTGGTCTCTAAGAAAATATGCACATTCCTTTAAGAGGTTTTGAGCATTATATATGGGTATTAAGGCCTCAACATGGTCAATGGACGAAATCCAAGAATCGATCCCTAAATAATATTTTTGGCATCTATGGATACACATGTGACTTACTCACTATCCCTCTATGCCTTTCTCACTGGCCCTTCCTTCCTTTTTATTTCCAGCTCTCACTATCTCTATGTGTATGTGAGTGTGTCATTCCCCCTTCTCTCTCCCACAAACTCCCTCTCTCACTCTCTATCTCTATGTGTCTGTGTGTGTGTTCCTCCCTCACTCCTCGTCTCTCAAAACCTATCTCCACCTTATTTATACCTCCCTCGCTATCCCTCCCTACATCACTCTCTCTCTATTGCTCCTCCCTCCCCCTCTCTCGTTGTTTCTCACACCTCCCCCCCTCTCTCTCCCACACAATCTCTCTCTCTCTCTCTCTCTCTCTCTCTCTCTCTCTCTCTCTCTCTCTCTTCTATGTTTCCAACTTATCCCTTCTCCTCAACCCCCTACCTCATTATGACCTCTATTCTCTGCTTTATTGCATCTCATTCACATCTCTTCAATTTCCCCCTCCTTCACCTCTGGGTGCCTGCAAGAAGCTACTACCCAAATATGATGAAATGGGAGCGCGTGAGTGGAAAAAAAATAAGAGCGTGCATGCACCCCTAGAGGCGCATAAGTGCTCTTGCTTCAACAGTGGCGAACCTCTATGTCGGATTTCCAATTTGGAAAATAGGAGTGTGCGCATGCTCCTAATGACACGCGCGCACTCGTATGTGGACATGCGGGTGTGTTTTGTGTGATCACATATAGGGACACGCTTCCTAGTGTTTAAAAAAAAACCGTGAATAGTTTTTTTTTGTTCATCATCATCATTCCATTAAAAATTCTTGAAAATAAAATCAAAGCAAAGTTTCAACTAAACCTATCATCATCATCATCATCATTGTTCCTCATCATCGTCGTCATCATCATTATCCTCATCATCATCGTCGTCATCATCATCATCACCATCGTCGTCGTCATCATCATCATCATCATCATCATCATCATCCTCCTCATCCTCATCATCATCATCATAGTCATCA
The DNA here is from genome assembly GCA_001517045.1 of Pseudotsuga menziesii. Taxonomy (NCBI): domain Eukaryota; kingdom Viridiplantae; phylum Streptophyta; class Pinopsida; order Pinales; family Pinaceae; genus Pseudotsuga; species Pseudotsuga menziesii. The sequence continues at coordinate 435,652 of LPNX010204274.1, read as the reverse complement.
TCCTCATCATCATCATCACCATCATTGTTCATCATCATTGTCATCATCATCATCATAATCATCATCATCATCCTCATCCTCATCCTCATCCTCATCATCAACATCATCATAGTCATCATCCTCATCATCTTCATCATCATCATCATCCTCATCCCTATCATCATCATCATAGTCATCATCCTCATCATCATCATCATCATCATCATCATCGCCATCATAGTCATCATCATCCTCATCATTGTAATCATCATCATAATCATCGTAATCATAGCCATACTATTCGTATTCGTGATCATCATCATCATCGTCGTCGTCGTCGTCGTCGTCATCGTCATCATCATCATCATCATAATCATCATCATAGTCATCATCATAGTCGTCATCATCATCATCATCATCATGGTCATCATCATCATCATCATCGTCATCATCAACATCATCATCCTCATCATCGTAATCATCATCATCATAATCATAATCATCGTCATCATAGTCATAGTCATCGTGATTATCATCATCATCATCATCATCATCATCATCACCATCCTTGTTCATCATCATCACCATCGCCATCGCCATTTCCATCCTCATCATCATCATCGTCATCCTCATCATCATCATCATCATAGTCATCATCATCATTGTCATCATCCACCTCATCATCATCATCATTGTTCATCATCAATATTCCATTGCAAATGCTTGAAAATAAAATCAAAGCAAAGTTTCAACTAAACCTATCATCATCATCATTGTTCCTCATCATCGTCATCATCATCATCATAGTCATCATCCTCATCATCATCATAGTCATCATCCTCATCATCATCATCACCATCATCATCATCATCACATAATCATCATCATAATCATCACCATCATTGTTCATCATCATTGTCATTGTCATCGTCATCGTCATCATCATCATCATCATCCTCATCCTCGCCATCATCATCATGGTCATCATCCTCCTCATCATCATTGTCATCATCCTTATCATCATCATAGCCATCATTGTTCATCATCATCGTCATCGTCCTCATCATCATCATCATCATCATCCTCATCATCATCATAGTCATCATCCTCATCATCATCATAGTCATCATCCTCATTACCATCATTGTCATCATTATCATCACCATCATAGTCATCATCATCCTCATCATCATAATCATCATCCTAATCATTGTCATCATAGTCATACTATTCGTGATCATCATCATCATCATCGTCATCATCATCGTCATCATCATCGTCATCATCATCGTCATCATCATCATCGTCGTCGTCATCATCATTTTTCATCATCATCGTCATGGTCATCATCAACATCATCATCCTCATCATCATAATCATCATCATCATCATCATAATCATCGTCATCATACTCATAGTCATGATGATGATGATCATCATCATCATCACCATCATCGTTCATCATCATCGTCATTGCCATCATCATCATCATCATCATCATTGTCATCCTCCTCCTCCTCATCATCATCATTCCATTGCAAATGCTTGAAAATAAAATAAAAACAAAGTTTTAACTTAATAGATGCACGCACACATGTTCAAAACAAAGTTTTAACTTAACAGATGCGTGCACGCATGTTCGAAACAAAGTTTTAACTTAATAGATGCATGCACTCGTGTTTAACGCGCACACTTAGAAGCGCAAGCGCACTTCTAGTGCATGCACGTTACGTTTTAAACTATGCGCACGTGTGGTTTAAATTTAAAATTTTGGCGGGCACCTTTTTTCCAACCTACGTGGTGGATGACTTGGCTGCTTTGGTTTTAGGTTCGGGTTGCCAAACCAAGTGGTTTGGACTGTCTTATGACATAAAACATGTTTTTTATCACTTCTCCTATTTCGTGCATGATTTTGCATATGCCACGCTTGTCCACTGCTAATGAAAATTCACACACTTGTGTAACTTTGTCTGTAGATTCTGAATATGTAATTTTTATTTAAATCTATTATTTTTTCTATTTTTTATTTAATTTTAAATGGACTAACGTCAATCTAACACAAAAGGTGGGCTATTTGCTTCGGCTATAACTTTTGATTGGCTCGCCTATTTAGAAAATGGAAAAGAACCCGCACAAGAAGACACAAAGACCTACATCCTAAAAGAAAATATCATTCATTGACTATGTTAAGACCAAGATGTCATGGACTAACGCTCGACCTTGTCATTTTAGGGCGTCACCTTAATTTAAAAAATATATATATAACATAAATAAATATGGAAAAATAACACTGCACTAGACACACATGTTATCTACAACTCTATATAATTTTTTTCACAAAATTCCACCATTTGCATACCAAACGAGAAGACCAACACAAACATATTCATTTTTTTGGGGAAAAAAATAACATACCAACTTGAGAAGAACCTCATTTTTTGGGATTTATACTTAGTTTCCATAAATAAAAGTTATATATTCTGGAATTTAATTCGATTGTCCACGTTTCATATTCTTACACCATATTCCAAAAAGTTATGTAGGTACCTCTAATATTGATTTTTGACGTTCAGATTTCTATTTTTTTAGAAGTCCATTGCAACGAACACGTCATAAGTGACCAGCATTAGCTTGCACCAACCCCTCTCTCCTCCAACAAATCCTATTCCTTCTCTAATACTCCATATCCACCTTTCCATTCACCAATCCTCTCTCTCATCAAACCATCACCCACTTCCTCCCCTCCACCTTATCCCCCTTCGTCACTCAAGTCTCATGTGCTGGTTCTAACCCTATTCGTCTTCAACAACTCTTCTCCTCCTAATAGTTCTGTCAAGACCTACTACCCTTCACCCTTTTAACCCATAATTTTCCCATTCCATTCATCTTTCTCCACTTGAATTTACAACGTCCTCCTAGGACCTTGACCATTCCCCACGCCTCTCAACTATTAACCATCCCCACTTGAACTTCCAACATCTTCCTAGGCCCTTGACCCTTCCCCACCCCCTCTCAACTATTAACCATCCCCACCTGAACTTCCAATATCCTTCTAGGCCCTTGACCCTTCCACACCCCCTCTAAACTATTATCCATACATTTGATATATTACATATAGTGCTAGATTTTTAGATCTACAGAACACATGCACGTTTTGTAGTTCTATAACACGCTCGCGTTTTGTAGTTCTATAACGCACACATGTTTTGTAGTTATATAACACGCACACATTTTCCAAGTCTACAAGGGTGAGAGATGTAATTTGAATTTAAACATGCCAATTCACTTGCTTGCATGTCACCGATAGTCCTATGTGTATGGTTTGGAGTTTGCTTCGGTAATACCAAAACTTGTGCTATGGTATATGATAAACCATAGCTAATTGGGCATTTCTTCCATTTTCTAAATAAGTTGTTGTTTACACACTCGTTACAGTATGCTACACACAATCATGTTTGACGAAATCTTAAACATAAATAGCAGTTTTTTATGCAGATTCTAAATATGTAATTTTTATTAAAACATATTATATTTTCCTATTTGTTTTCAATTTCTATTATGTCATAACTCCTTAACTCAAAATACATGTTGTTATTGTTTTCCCCGTAACTTTTTTCAACTCTTAATCATTTTAAAAAGAAATTATATGGTGCACTAGAAAACACTGACCTCTACATTCTATAAAAAACTCATTTCATGATTATTTCATTAAGACCTTCAAAGGCTGCACCCACAAAAGATGTACCATTTTAGAGGAATGATCACTTAGATAATTATAAAAAAAAAAAAAATTAATAATTTCATTTTTGAAAAATAGCGTTGCACTAGTGCCATATGTTCTCTACATGCCTGCAAATTTTTGTATCCTGAAAGCATCATTTAGGCCCTCAAAGGTTGCACCCATAAAAACATATACCTTATCATTTGCTTAAAAAATAAAAAAGTGACTGTTAGAATAAATGAAACTTGACATAGTTATAAAAAAATTCAATACATAAACCTTATATATTTGGAAACGTAATCAATTTCCTACATTTAATCTTATTTACTCAAAGCAAGATATTTTGTGAAAGTATCTCAAAAAATACAATTAAGTTGAGAGATTCCTGATTTTTCAATTTTCTATTGCATCTAACATGCCAAAAGTGACCCTCATTAGCTTGCAGTGACCCTTGAGCTTTTAGCACCCTCCTTGAGTCTTTTTAGCAATATTTATCACATGATTGAGTTAATGCCAAGATCGAACGCGAACGCAACTGATGAGAGAGAAAGACTTCAGAAAATGCAGCTTCTTAATACAGACTCAAAAACTTGTTCGTCTTCGGAGGGAGAAGATCATCACAAGCGCAAACTTACACTAACTAGAGTTTCTGATCCCAGCTGATCACACTAAATGTAGAGGGAGAGCATACGCTACTGGTTTTACAGACTCATTACAAGTGAGATCACTGCTTTTTATCCTAGCTGATCGTTCGAGGTGCAGAGGGAGAGCATACACAGTGCTCGACACACAGAGAAAATGCAGAAAGCTTACTAGACTCAAAAACACTCGGCTCCCAAATGATGGGAGGAGAACCTTAATTATATATATTTAGCCAGTAAATCGGTGACCCGAAACTTACACGTATCGGTAAAAATACTTGATTCAAATCTCATGGCAGTGGATCAATTCACACATTTTGTTGAGTAAGTCACCCAAGCCATGTGAAAGAATCTACGAACTGACAACTAGAGTCGAATTTTTACAAAGTGGAGCTACTATTAACGGCGCACAATGCTTTCCACTATTCATTGTCATGATTACAAATACATGGGTTTTCCCCACATGTACAACCAATGAATCTATTAGAGTCAGAGTCATTATCTAAACCAAATTCAGTATCCGGAAATAAGCAATTTGAGAAACACTGTTCCACATCGGATCCGATCATGACTTCATTAGGAATACAGCAGAATTCTCCTCGAAAAATGGATTCAACTTTAAGGTTTAAAGGAATTCTTCTTGTATGAATTTTATGATCTAAGAGGCGACCATTTTTGTCCATTCTTCTGAATTTCTGCTGAGTGAAAATAGGGGGTTCAAGAGGAGAGTAAGCTCCTCCAAGATGTCACAGTTTAAATTTAAACCACATATGATTGTGGTGTGCTATGATCATGTCTGCTTGAAGGTGTAGGATGAAATTTGCATGTCGTTGAACCCAATCTTTTCTTGGACAGAATTTATCAAGGAAAACTTATGTCCATCCCGACCATTGTTGTTGCACCAGTGTAGAAGGATCTCCACAAATTATTATTTCTCCCTGTTCTTTGCAGAATTGCAATAGGAGGTTATAACTATTCCATGTTAAAAATCCTGGACCGATATCCACATAATACAATTATCGTCCATTTGTATAAGCTGTATCAACCCAAACGTGATTAAGCTGTTGAAGCTAGTGCATGGCATTTTCTAAGCCTTTAAAGGCTTGCTTTTCCCATCTCTCCAGTATTTGTATTTTTAGAGGAGAGGCATTTACTTGTTGGATCAAGGAGAGGGAAAGATACTTATCTTCTTCCTTTCTGTTGGCGCTATTAAAAAAATCTTCTCTTTTTTCCTCTACCAACGGATTCTTGAAGATTCGAAGCATAGATTTTTTGTTTGACGAGTTGGATGCTCCATAGCCAAACATGTTGAGGTTAGGTTTCTCCTGTAATTCTTCTTTGGTTAGCATATCAGCAACACAATTCAAATATCCTGGTTTATATACAATTTCAAAATCAATTTTTTCCAACCAAAGAAACCATTTTAGAATCCTAGAACTATTTTCTTCCATAAGATTTTCATTCTTGAATATACCAGGCATTATTTTCAAATATGTTCTAATAATGAACTTGACAGGTTTTAGATAAAGCTTGAAATGGTTTACAGTCTTTTTGACTGCGAGGATTTTCTTGTGACTTGACAGATAATTGATTTCTGCATTTTTGAATGATCCTGAAGCATAGCCACAGATTTCTTCTTGATCACCATGTTTTTCTATGAGAATACCTCCCCAAGCTTTATTGGAGGCGTCTGTTTCAATCACCATTTGAACCGATCCCTGTGGTAGTGAGAGTGGAGGAAGTTGTTTTACTTTTTCTTTGATTTGCTTTACTGCATCCGTCATATCTTTATTCCATCTTGGGGATTTTTCTTCACTCGTTGTTGTAGCAGATGAATGTCATCGGCCTGTCCTTTGTAGAATGGCCTAATATAATTTAGGATTCCCAAGAATCTCTGCAATTGAACCTTTTCTAAGATCTGATCAGGAAAGTTAGCAAAAACCTTCAGGACATGTTCTTGAAGGATCACCTGTCCTTTACTTAGTTTATATCCTAAAAATTCAATGTCCTTTTTGCCAATTTCCATTTTGGATTTTGACAAAACAAATCCATGTTTGAAAACAAAAGAATAAAATTCTTGAAGATGTTTCAAATGTTCTTGCAAATTGTTGGAACAAATAAGAGTATCATCTATCTACACTAATGCCCATTTTTTTTCTCTGAAGATATCTTCCATTCTTTTCTGGAATTCTGATGGTGCATTGTTAATGCCAAATGGAAGGACCTTCCACTGATACTTCCCATGAGGAACAACAAAGGAAGTTTTGTACCTGTCTTTTGCTTAAATTCCAATCTAGTAAAAACCAGACTTCAGTTCAAACTTGATAAAAATGGTGCATCCTGCTATTCTTTGCAACAAACTAGATTTATCAAGCAGAGGGTAATGGACTTGTTCAAGGATCTTGTTCAAGGGTTTAAAATTCACAACCATTCTGGGTTTTCCTCTTTTTATCTCAAAGTGTTTATTGACAACAAATGCTCGACATGCCCAAGGGCTCTTAGAAGGTTCTATAAGGCCTTTGTCCAAGAGTTATTTGATTTCATTTGCACAGAATTCTCTTTTTGAGGGAGACATAAGGGTAGCAAAGGCTTTTTGAGCTTTTGTTTTTTCTAGAGGGTTAAAAGAAAAGGAAACAAAGTATTTTTCCTTGGTCCAAAATGCATTAGGTGACTCTGAGGTGCAATCCTTCTCTAGTTTAGTGGAAATTTTAGAGAGGGCAGATTCTTTGTGCATTTCTGCCTAGGCAATGCATCTTTCCATTTTGAACAGTTTTGCAAGACTGAGAGTGGGGTTGGATTGGGGAACAAGATTCTTAAGAAGCAGAATAGTATAGAGGGGTGGAAACTCTTCTGCCATTTATTGTACAAGAAAAATTCATATTGGGCTCATCAACTATAATGGGGATGACTTTATGCAAGAAGGGTGATCCTATGATGCAATCTTCTTTTAGGTCGTCTAGTCTATTAAGATGCAAAACTTCTTTTATTCCATTGATTCTTATTGGAAAATATGGAACTCATCCTTTGAGCTGTATAGGAGTTCCTTCAATGGCTACACCATGTTCATTTGTTTTTTCCCAGTAAAAAGATGGTATAGCATTTCCTTTTGCCAAATTCATTTCGCAACCTAAATCTTTCAAACAATCAAGCTCATAAGATTTGAATTCAGATGGACAAAAATTTATTTTAATGAAATATTTAGGACCAGTGAATAGTCCTAGAGATCCTAGTGATGGTTCATCATTATGGCAGTCTTATGTTCCTAAATCACTAGTGTGCTGAGAATTTTTTGGACTTTCAGCAGCTTTTGGTGACTGTAATGCTTCGGCATAGGCTTTGCACATTTCTTCATCAGAGGACTGGTCTCTTTCTCTTGTTGTTATTTCAAGCATTCTTTTCAATTCCTCTATTTATTTTACCAACTTCTTTAGGGAATCCTGCTTATCTTTGATCTGTAGTCTTAGCATATTTTCTTTATCTTTTCTAAACTTTTGTCTATCCTCATGATGATCAGGATAGCCTTTGTATAAATCAGCAGGCTGGTAGAATGTTGGATTCTTGCTAATTTCTAGAGAGACAAATTTCTCTTTTTCTTCTGAAACTTTTTCTTTTGATTTTATTCTTGTTAAAATATTTCTTCTTTCATCTTTCAAATCTTGCCTTTTCATATATTAATAGACTGTGGTGTCAAACAATTATTTGTCAATTTCAGCAATCCTAAATTATGAGGAGACCTTAGGCGGGTTGAAAGAGAACATATAAAAACTGAAATCAGGAGGACCAAAGCAACCTCCTAAATTTGCTTCTTCATCAGAATCGGAAGAAGAGGAGTCAGATGAGTTTGGAGCAAATTTATCTAAGGCAGGGTCGGAATCATAGGAATCTCCTTCTTTTGGTAAGAAGATGATTTCACCTTCAGGGTAGTCTCCTGCTGCACACCAAGCTAGATCCCACTAGGCTGGATCCAGGTCTTCTAAAAACATGGCAACAAGTCTAGGATTTTTATTTTTATTTGGGCATTTGTTAGCCCAGTGACCCTTTTTACCACAGATGAAACATTTTTCTTTATCTACAGGTTCAGATATTTTCTTAAAGTAGGCTTTCTTTTGAAATATTTTGCCTTTTTTATGCTTATAGCCTTTGTCTGGATGAAATCTAGGTGCACTAGTATATTTGGGCTGTTGTTTCTTCTTACAACTACATGATTCATGCCCGAAGTGTCCTCGGTTGTGGGCATCACACCCCCAATCTGTCATTTTTGCAACATCTTTACAAAAACCCGGGGAAAACATTGAAGAGTGTCGCTTGAAATCTTTAGCCACTCTTTTCTCCAGACAATGTTCTTGCCAAGTTTCCATGATGAATCCATGCAATTGGGCAAGGGAAAGACCTGACATAGGGATGTTTTTATCTTTAAGGTGTTGTTCAACAGCATCAGGAACATGGCCAGGAAAGATTCTCAAGTAATGTTTCAGATATGTGGGCTTATCAGCATTACCAGAAGAAATCAACAATTTTTGCATATAGAAAAAATATTCTTCACTTTTATTTAGGTCACAGATTCTGGCTGACATAAATAAAGATGCAAGATGTTCATAATCTTCATTTTCATCGGGACCATAGAATTCTTTACCAAGGGCAGTCAGAATTTTTTGGTCCACATCTTCTGCATTCAACATTTCTTCTCTGGATTCTTGGGGAATCCAACGCCACCATTCTGGGGATAGCCCTGAAAATACATCAACTAGCTGGAGTGCTAGTTGTTGTCCAGTTATTGTATTGTCCCGTGTTCTTTTGTACAAGACCCAATTTGATAGAAGTTGGATGGAAGATATAATTTGGGCATGGGATTGACATTGTATGCTCAACACAGGTTGATCAGGAATTTGGGAGATTAAATTATTCATCCCATTTATCCCGAAACTAAGGGAACAAGGTACTGACGAAGGAGAAGCATCAGGAAGATCTGACATTTCAGTATCAAAAGGAGGGGGAGGACCTATTATTTGAGGATTAGTATGAATTTGGTCATATGGATTTGAGGATCCAATATTTTCTCTTTTTGGGATTTTGAATGCCGATAAATATTTATCTGGGAGGGCATTTGGCATTTGTTTGAACTGGGAGACCATATTTCTTAACTCATGAAGCTCTTCTATTTCTTGACCAAAAAGGAATTCTAGTCTTTGGTCATCTTCTTGGATACTCATCATTCCAAAAGAGTATCTTCTTTCATGTTTGACTTTATGGCCTTTACCTGCAAGCTCTAATGCAATTTGGCTTACAAGGCTATTTTTACTATTTACATTTTGTGTTCTAGAAATCATTTTCCCAAGGACATCTAGCATTTTTTCTAATTTTTCGCTTGCTAAGATAATAGCAGCTTTTACTTCTTCTCATCCTGCAAGCAAGTGATCAATTTTAGCTTCAAGCAAGGAAATATGCTCTTTTTCTATCTAAGCTTTTTGTCTGAGAATTAAAATATCATAGGCTATGTCATCGATGTTTTGGCCAGTCAGTTGTTGTTGATAATTGCTGTAATTAAGAAACTTTATTTCATCAGAGACACTTTCATGTGGATTTGATGATCTATGTGGCATGAAATCTCTTTTAGAAATACCATCATGAGAAAACTGTCGAAATGGAGTATCAGGAATATTTCTTCCTAGATGGAACGAGGTATCACCCTGTGGGTTTGTGGAGGTAAAACCAGGGCTACTTCTAGAGAGAGACATCATGTACCAGCTTACTCCTTTGTTTCTGATTTTTAGTCTCTCAAGTGATTTTCTGCAAGGAGGGCAATCTGCATGCTGACCTTTGTGCTCGTTGTCATGAACACCTGAAAAGGAAAGGCGAGAAGAAGAACAGGGTTCAAACAGGGCTGATTTTTCAGAAGTATTATTCACAGAGGAAGATCTTACAAGAGTTGGAGCAAATTGGGGAGAAGGAAACCCTTCAGGAAATTTAAAAGAGTTTGAAAATCTGTCAAAGACAAGGGGATTAGAAATAGAGAGTTGTTGGTTTTTATTTTTTCAAAGTCTCTCAACTCTCTGTATCTTACCTCCCATTGCTTTGGGTAACTGATGCCAATCCAATCAAATGTGATAAGTGTAGAATTTTTTGACTTATCAGTTTCTACCATACTTAGTAGGCGTGAGATTTCATGGACTTTAGGGGTAAGAGGTGGAAGGGAATCATTTCCAAATCGGATTACAACCAACTATTTAAGCTGGATGATTTTAGAGCCAGTGTCCATTTTAAATCCTAAGGGACGAATATAGGCCTTGAGTAAATCATAGATGTAGGGGTCATCATGGCTGACAGAATACTTAGGAAAGATAGTACCAAAAAACGAGCCACTGCGACAAGGGGCCTTCAAAACCTCCAATTAAAGCATCAGCAAAATCTAAGTGGCGGGTATCCAAAACACAACACAAGGAAGAAACATTCATATAGGGTCATACTAATGGACCAAGTCCTAATTTGACAGCGCCTAGATGCGCATATTTGTAACCTTTTGTTTTTTCCCAGTTAATTTGGTCTTTGTCAATTAAATTAATGTGAATGGGCTCTTCCTAGTCAGTGAAGGTGATGTCCAAAGAACTGATTTTAATTTATGTGCAGGATTTATACTGCCACCATTTCATTTTATAAACCTCAGAAGGTAATATCTCAGGCAGTTTCCAGTCAAGAGAAGGTATTGTATCATCAATGGTTATTATGGATGATGAAGCTCTAGAGGTCTGAAAGGAAGATTTTCTTTCAGTCAAAGAAACAGTAGTTTGATATATAGATTGACAGTTCAGGGATGTAAGCCCTACAGAGTCCATTGAAGGATCCATGGAACACTTACCGGAATTAGGCAGTAAAGAAATAGTTTGGGGCTTAAGGATATCCTACATGTCTCGCAAGAGACAACACTAGTGGAGTTATAGCGTCTGTAACTAAGACTATAACCACAAAAATTTGAAACAGACTCGGATATCACAACTATTCCACATGGATACTTTTACAGAAATAAATGAACTCTGTTCCCAGATTGCTTTAGACATAAAAATATTTCTCGAATATCATACTGGAATTTGATTATAAGAGTTTCGATTAAAATGTCGCGCTATCTCTGATACCAAGAGACACCAAGATCGAACACGAACACAACTGATGAGAGAGAAAGACTTTAGAAAATGCAACTTCTTAATACAAACTCAAAAACTTGTTCATCTTCGGAGGGCAAAGATCATCACAAGTGCAAACTTACACTAATCAGAGTTTCTAATCCCAGCTGATCACACTAAGTGTAGAGGGAGAGCATACGCTACTGGTTTTACAGACTCATTACAAGTGAGATCACTTATTTTGGTCCTATCTGATCGCTCGAGGTGCAAAGGGAGAGCATACACAGTGCTTGACACATAGAGAAAATGCAGAAAGCTTACTAGACTAAAAAACAATCGGTGCCCAAATGAGGGGAGGAGAACCTTATTTATACATATTTAGCCGGTAAATCGGTGACCCAAAACTTACACCTATTGGTAAAAAGACTTGATTCGGATCTCATCACAGTGGATCAAATCACACCTTTTATTGGGTAAGTCACCCAAGCTATGTGAAAGAATCTACAGACTGACAACTAGACTGGACCTTTTACAAAGTGGAGCTACTATTAGCAGCCCACGATACTTTCCATTATTCATTGTCATGATTACAAATATATGGGTTTTCCCCACATGTACAACCAGGGAATCTATCAGAGTCAGAGTCATTATCTAAACCAAATTCGGTATCTGGAAATAAGCAATTTGAGAAACACTATTCCACATCGGATTCGATCATGACTTCATTAGGAATACAACAGAATTCTCCTTGAAAATGGATTCAACTTTAAGGTTTAAAGGAATTCTTCTTGTATGAATTTTATGATATAAGAGGCGACCATTTTTGTCCATTCTTCTGAATTTCCGCTGAGTGAAAATAGGGGGTTCAAGAGCAGAGTAAGCTCCTCCAAGATGTCACAGTTTAAATTTAAACCACATATGACTGTGGTGTGCTACGATCATGTCTACTTGAAGGTGTAGGATGAAATTTTCATGTCGTTGAACCTAATCTTTTCTTGGACATAATTTATCAAGGAAAACGTATGTCCATCCGGACCATTGTTGTTGCACCAGTGTAGAAGGATCTCCTCAAATTATTATTTCTCCCTGTTCTCTGCAGAACTGCAATATGAGGTTATAACTATTCCATGTTAAAAATCCTGGACCGATATCCACATAATACAATTATCGTCCATCTGTATAAGCTGTATCAACCCAAATGTGATTAAGCTGCTAAAGTTAGTGCGTGGCATTTTCTAAGCCTTTAAAGGCTTGTTTTTCCCATCTCTCAAGTATTTGTATTTTCAGAGGAGAGGCATTTACTTGTTGGATCAAGGAGAGGGAAAGATACTTGTCTGCTTCCTTTTCGCTGGCGCAATTCAAAAACAATTATCTTTCTTCCTCTGACAATGGATCATTGAATATTCGAAGCTTAGATTTTTTGTTTGACGAGCTGGATGCTCCATAGCCAAACATGTTGAGGCTAGGTTTCTCCTGTAATTCTTCTCTGGTTAGCATATCATCAACACAATTCAAATATCCTAGTTTATATACAATTTCAAAATCAAAGTTTTGCAACCAAAGAAACCATTTTAGAATCCTAGAACTATTTTGTGCCATAAGATTTTCATTCTTGAATATACCAGGCATTATTTTCAAATTTGTTCCAATAATGAACTTGATAGGTTTTAGATAAAGCTTGAAATGGTTTATAGTCTTTTTGACTGCGAGGATTTCCTTGTGACTTGACAGATAATTGATTTCTGCATTTTTGAATGCTCCTAAAGCATAGCCCCAGATTTCTTCTTGATCACCATGTTTTTATATGAGAATACCTCCCCAAGCTTTATTAGAGGCATCTGTTTCAATCACCATTTGACCCGTGCCTTGTGGTAGTGAGAGTGGAGGAAGCTGTTTTACTTTTTCTTTGATTTGCTTCACTGCATCCATCATATATTTATTCCATCTTGGGGGATTTTTCTTTAGTCGTTGTTGTAGAAGATGAATGTCATATTCCTGTCCTTTGTAGAATGGCCTAATATAATTTAGGATTCCCAAGAATCTTTTCAATTGAACCTTTTCTAAGATCTGATCAGGAAAGTTAGCAAAAACCTTCAGGACATGTTCTCGAAGGATCACCTGTCCTTTACTTATTTTATATCCTAAAAATTCAATGTCCTTTTTGCTAATTTCCATTTTGGATTTTGACAAAACCAATCCATGTTTGAAAACCAAAGAATAAAATTCTTGAAGATGTTTCAAATGTTCTTGCAAATTTTTGGAACAAATAAGAATATCATCTATGTACACTAATGCCCATTTCTTTTCTCTGAAGATATCTTCCATTCTTTTCTGGAATTCTGATGGTGCATTGTTAACACCAAATGGAAGGACCTTCCACTGATACTGCCCATGAGGAACAACAAAGGTAGTTTTGTACTTGTCTTTTGCTTCAATTCCAATCTGGTAAAAACCAGACTTCAGGTCAAACTTGCTAAAAATGGTGCATCTTACTATTATTTGCAACAAACTAGATTTATCAGGCAGAGGGTAACGGACTAGTTCAAGGATCTTGTTCAAGGGTTTAAAATTCACAACTAGTCTAGGTTTTCCTGTTTTTATCTCAGATTGTTTATTGACAAAAAATGCTCGACATGCCCAAGGGCTCTTAGAAGGTTCTATAAGGCCTTTGTCCAAGAGTTCTTTGATTTCATTTGCATAGAATTCTCTTTTTGAAGGAGACATAAGGGCAGCAGAGGCTTTTTGAGATTTTGTTTTTTCTGGGGGGTTAAAAGGTAAGGAAACAAAGTATTTTTCCTTGGTCCAAAATGCATTAAGTGACTGTGAGGTGCAATCCTTCTCTATTTTAGAGGAAATTTCAGAGAGGGAAGATTCTTTGTGCATTTCTACATAGGCGATGCATCTTTCCATTTTGAATAGTTCTGCAAGATTGAGAGTGGGGTTGGATTGGGGAATAAGATTATTACATTTGTAAGAAGTAGAATAGTATAGAGGGGTGGAAACTCTTCTGCCAATTATTGCACAAGAAAAATTCATATTGGGCTCATCAACTGTAATGGGGCTGACTTTATGCAAGAAGGGTGATCCTATGATGCAATCTTCTTTTAGGTCGTCTTGAGTTAGTCATTTAGTTGTCCCTTTATTTTAGTTGTATTAGTCCACTTAGGTTAGTTATGAGGTTGTTAACTCACCTTTGAGAGATTGCATGGTTAACAAAGGGCAGTTGAGCTATAGTTAAGCCTACTATAGGTTGGCATGCACTAGAGATCAATTTGAGTCTCCTTTTTTACCAATTTGAATTTCCTATATATAACAATTGCTTCATTCTTGTACATGCAATGCAATAATGTGTTGATGAAATACCATTTTCATATCTTCTTTGTTTTGATGATGAATTTTATGATTTTGTCTCTTAATTGATTACTTGTAAACTATATTACTACTTTGTTTAGAATCCGACTCACTTTATCTATCTTGATGGACTCAAATGTGATTGACAAATCCAATGACATGGATTGACATGTCAATGCAATAAATTTTCACCAAAGCTCTTGAATATTCACTAATAGATCTCTACAGAATGTAAGCTAAAGTATAGGAAGATTGTCTTTTATATAGTCGGGTGCAAAGTGTACCTTCATTTTGGAGTTTGATATAGCAAACTCTAGAAATTTTATTGTCAACTCTAGCATATGGTTTTGGAGTAGAGCACAGTTTTGCATGAAGTTGTTATTCACAAAATTTGATCTATCCACAAAATATCTAATTTGGATGCGAGTAAGGCTTCCCAACCTCTCTCTCCAATATTCCCACTTTAATTCATTGGGGGGCATGGGGGAATGCATTAAGCACCACTTCCAAGGTGTATTCTAGATAGAAAAGGCCACATCACCAAATACGGCCACATATTCCCACTTTAATTCATTGTGGTACATATAGGAATGCATCAAGCACATTTCACTTCCAAGGTGTATTCTAGATAGAAAACGTCACATCACCAAATAGGGACACATATGTGTGAGTGTGGACTTCTATAAAGGGTTCTCGACACAAAAAATCTACTAGCCAAAGACCACAACTAAAATCAACCTCTCGATTGCAAGAAAGTGGCTTTCAAGTGTAGAGATTTCTTTAGCACAAGCCATATGCAACACTCAAGAAAAGCAAAGAAGGTCATCATCTCAAGAGGCCTCATAAAAATCTCCCCGCTTAGTACGAAGGAGCAGCAAAATATTCTGAGCTCATCAACAACAAACTTCCAAAAATAATATCATCAAACCCATAACCACCCTAGCAAAGGGCCACTTAGCTTAGTAGGGAATGGAAAATACATAGTGGAAGTTATCACTCACCAAAGAGTGGAAATAGCAAAAGGTAGCTGCATTATTTCCCCCCCAAAAAGAAATTGGAAGCACCCCCTCATCATAAAAACATTTATAAGCTAACCAACACCCCAATAACAACATTTCCCGATCCACTTAATAACAACATTCTCCCTGTCCCCAAACCTGCACCTCCAAAAGTGGATGGTGCAAATGAGAAAGATAGAGGTAAAAGGAAAACCAAAATTTTACAGAAAAGAAAGAACATATAATGGGAAAAATGTTGTCCAAATAATAATTAAGTCCACTTAGAAGAAAGTGAAAATGAAGTCAAGTTATGCGTAGGAGATCCCTCATGATAAGTGAACCCTAAACCATAAGAAGAATAGAAAGAAGTCACTAACTAAAAACTGCTGCAAATCTGAGCGGTGAATCCCAACTTATATCACCCAAGAACGCCATGAAAACTCGTTTAAATATAGTTTGCTTTTGTAAACTTGTACGTAATCAACCTGTCTGAATACATCTCTGGAATCCCACGAGAGAACAGAAAAAAAATGAGAAAGAGAAACGGGGTCCACTTAGACATGATGAGGTCATGGAGCGCCTTATTTAGGTTTCACCATGAGGTCATCTACAAAATATAGGTCAAGCGACATCGTTTTGACTCAATACAGTCATTTCATTTTTAATCGACAATGAACACAAACACAATTATGAGATATGACTTGTTTTATTGCATCCAGGGATGGAATTTGACGGGAAAATTCCCGTCATGGGTCAATTTACCAGTCAAATACAGCTGAGATTTTAGCAAAACCGTCAAAATATGACTTAGAATACATAAAACTTTTCAGATTTTGATTGTTACTGGCAATTTTGACGGGTGTCCGCCATGTGAAATTCCAACCCTGATTGCATCGGAATACATATGGAAATTCACAAAGATTTGTCAAGGGAATCAGGGATGACGTCGGATTTATCGCTTCCCAGTTCGATCCAGTTGCGATATTTTACTTTGATGGATTAAATCTAGAGTAAAACCCTGGTTGAAAGTCATTACGAGACTCTGAAAGTCATTGTGAAAGTTTAGGCACATAATCCCCAAGAACAGGCTTCAAATTTGAATCCTTCAGAGCCCTTCAAAGGCCATTTCACCCTTCATAGAAAGCCTAAAAAAAATTTGGTTTAATTTCCAACCCATCAATAATGAAATTGAGTAAGCCTCGGTAAATTTGCAACAAAAGGGTAGCTACAAAATTTTCCCTTTCAGGTTATCAATGATTCAATGAATTGTGGAAGAGTCCAGACTAAGAGTCTGCCCAAGTGCCCTCAAATAGTCAGATCAGCCCTCAAATTGTCGGATCATGGATGAGGATCTCGGTCCCAATGGGCACAGACCATAGTGGGCCACTGTGTTTCCAGTGCCAAGTTCAACTCGATGAGTTGGGACTGTGACTCTGTATTTGATGTTCACTTTTAAAGCATTTAATGGCATTGGCATGCATTACCGATTCACCAACTTCATTAAATCTTGGTCTGAGAGAATTCCAGCCTGCCAACTTGGTTTTCCATCTTGCATATTCTTGTTCACCGAGTCAGGTGATCTCACAACTTACAAGTCACTTGAGTATTTGAGTATATGATGTGAAATTAACTGATCATGAGTCATATCTATGGATGGTGAATTGATTTGACATCCCTCCATTGTGAAGGATCCGTAAGGAAAAAACTAATGGTGCTGTTTTTTGGGTTACAAATTACAAGTTGTAATTTACAATGCATTGAGCAGTCTTTGTTGGATTCAAGCTAACCTAGTCCAATGGGTCTCTAAGTTGACAGACCAGGGTTTCACCTAGTGCTAGACATTTCTATGACCACCACAAGACTAGGATGACAAATCTTTGGTGGCAGGCTAGTAGCACGTCGCCTTTTGCTTTTGTTCATGAATCATATCCTATACTAGTTAGTCCAGTATTCCAAGATTTATTCCAATTTCCATTCATTTATTGGGGTCAAAATCATTTGAAAACACTCCTAGTCTCACATGATCCACCTAGGCTGCTTAGACTTCTCGTCTCATTGGAGGAAGAGGGTTAGGCAGCAAAGACAAAGGAAACTCAAACTGAATGCCAACCAGAGAGAAGGTTTGTATAATATGCATATAGTAAGCTCTAAAAGAAACAAAAGAATTCGTCATATACCCAACTTGAGATTATCATTACTTAATTTGTCGGGATGCTTACACAGTAACTCCTCCGCCCGAGCTAATTATGAGGGATGGATGCATCAGTAATGGATATGATTTGGAGAGGCTTGTTTCCATCATTATACCACTAATGGGATGCTCCTGCAAATATCTCTATTACGTCTCCCCTCCTCACTCGCCTCACCTTTTGACTTGATTCCTCCTCTTCTTCTTCCTCTTCCTCCCATGATATCTTTGATCTGCACCCTGACCTCCCTCGAAACAAAGAATTATCTCTGAAAGTCTCCGGACACCTCACAAAAACAATACCCAATTTTCCCTCACCTGTACAGATATATCTATGTTATGTAGAAACAATTATAAAATGATTTTTTTTGTGATCATGTGAAATACATAAACATGCATTCGCCTAACTCGAGAAAGGTAAACCAGCTCAGGAGTGTCGAAATATTGGGGAATTGAGATGGTGTTGCTTTCAATCGTCTTTTTGTAGAAGGAAACAACTGTGCATTCTAATTTCTCATTTCTTTTGTGGTGCACAACTCCAAGGTTCCACCTATGTCACATGTAGGAGAAAAAGAAGCAAAGGTAGAACATTGTGTAGGATGGATTGAGCTTCCTTGAACTAAAATAGATCGGAGAAGTCTCTACAAGAAAAAAACATTATCCTGGGTTTACAAGTATAGAACAATCAGAAATCGAGACTCAGACTCTCAACTCTCTAATTCCATGTTTCAGTGTCTCCCTAATTTCTATTTCCTATGGAATATTTTGTAGAGCTAAGATGTCGACTTGGTTGTCGTGAATTTACAGGTATGTACAACATTTTGTACTTGTGTAACATTTTATATATGGGGAAATGTTAAATGTGTTGCTTGTTGGAGTTCCTTCTCGTGTTATAAATATAAAGGTTTAAAACTTCTCCATCCAAAATGTTGTTTGAAATTTGTAATGTATTATGCGACCGCACATCCTCCAGACTAAGTCTCGAATACTCAATAGATCTAACCTTAAAAAACCTAGTATATAAGTGAAATCAGAACCAAAATAATGTATACTTTTCATACGCTAGGACCACAACTTCATTTGGGAAGAAGAGCAAGTAGAAAGAGATTGGTGTTTGAGTTCGAAATATGTCAATGCTCTTTATATGTCGTGAATTGTAAACATTAGGTTGAAATAAAGAAAAACAATTGAATACAAATGCTTGAATTATTCCAATTTCCTTAATGAAATCCAAAGGTTGAAAGGATCAAATATTTAACAACCGACACTGTAAATGTTGTAGACTCCGACCCCTGTGTTTTCTTGTCAGCCTTCTAATAATGGCAACAAGAAGAAAAAATTGTCTACCAATATATCTAAACAAGGGAATCCTCGATGGATGTTCATGAATGAGGGAATCAGAGTGCACTGAGCTAGCAAAGAACATGGTTTCAACAACCTCACTGTCGCAAACCTCCTAAACGTGTGTTTATGATTTGCCTTCCTTGTTGATTTTGGCAGACACTAGACACCCAACTTGTAGTGATATTTGTTGGAGAATTGTAAGTTCTTCCTTGTAGTGGACTAATAAATACTTAACCTTTTCGATAGGGATGATTAAATCGATATAGATTGGAGGGACTATCCATAATCAACCTAAAATTGAGGCTTTTGTTTGATCACTTCGAATTGATCATTTGGGGAGGAAATGATTCATAGCTGTTGAATTTACGGTTGATAAAAAAGGTTGTTGCCTAAAAGCATTAGGTGTTACATTCTAGGGTTTTTCTTTTAGGTAGGCCCAATCGCACTTGACCAATAGAGCCACCATTGAGTGCAATCAGTCCTCCATTCAAAGGTCCTTCCAAATTCCAATGCCTTATTTTATCAACGACCTAACGACCGACTTTTTCACCGACCCGATAGAGTTTTCCCTTATCTATGTCCAATAAACTATATGCTCCAGGGACTGGGAGAGTAGAGACTTCTTTATATATGTATGGACTTGCATTAGATCAAACAATGATAATGTTGTATCCGCGCACGTGTCTCCATATTTGTATGAGATCTTTCTCCATGACATGAATGGAAGAAGATGCCCCAATGGTTTCCAACGTGAATCGTGTGAGGGCCATAGAGATGTGAATTATAGGTTTCCACACAATAATCGAGTATGTAATATAATCATCTCTTGTGGGCTCCAAGAGGTTGAAAAAATAGTTGTTGCTCCTAAAACATTTAGGTGGTGGCAATTCTTTTCTTTTTATTTATGATTTACAATTATTTTGTGTGCATCTGAAAACCATAAACCATAATAGAACAAAACAAAATTAAAATTAAAAGTTTAAAATACTTGATATTTGTTGGAGAATTTGAAGTGTTTCTGCAAATTAGCTAGGATAAGATGTCAATATTGGAAAGTCTTGGAAATTATTTTTCTATTTTGTTTCCAATTTCTAGGATATTTATATAATTAAGGGTATAGAAGGTATTTATTTTTATGAGGATAAACCCTACATTAGGGAGGCCACATGGATAAGAACGTGCAATGTATTCATTGGATGTAAACCATTTCAATTTGTATTGACTTTGGTTCTTTCTTTGTGCTCCTTCCCTTACTACAGTCTACCTATTCACCTACTGGCATGGATAGATAGATTTGTTAATGAATAGTTCATGAATAGATAGACTGAACAATTATAGGCACTACGAGCATTCCAACTCAATTTCATTACATTATAGGAACTACAGGCACTGAAAGCAATATATAGGGAGAGGAGAGTTTTCTATTACATAGGTACATGTTTTTCATGGTTCATTTCACCTAGAGGGGTATATCTCCCTCTTACTATTGTGACTAGCCTCAATCACTATTCATTTGGGGTACGCACTTATTGCTTCTAAATGATTTTCTTTTCATTTCCAATTTCTAATAAGTTTGTGTACATTCGAAATTGACCATTAACTATAAATTATAATAGGAAAAGAAAATTTAAAAAAAGTTTAACTTTGAATGTGAAAATAATCAAAGAGATGAATTACTAAAACAAAAACGTTTTTTTCCCATAATTGACCTCATTTACATTGTTAAAAAAGATGCTCCTCTTAAATTATTGTAGTGTTCTTTAATGAAATCCACGTTAAGTTTTATTATAAAAAGCAATACAATATTAATTTGTACATCTTAAAGTTAAAGTTTTAATTTTTATTAGAATTATGCCTTTTAGGTTATACTACAGTAAATGAGATATGTTAATTTCCGTTGTTTTTTTACATTAAATATTTCCTACGTTATGGCCAAGAACTCACTAATTATTAAAACATTCTCTTAATTATTCTTTTATATAAAAAATTGTAGTATTTCTAGGTTAGAGTTAGATATTACATTTAGTTTTATTGTTTATAAAAAATAGGTTAAGACAATTTATTCATTAAGAAAAATATTTAATATTAATAAATTTAATTTCGGTTTTTATTCTATTATAAGTTTAGAATCATTGTAGCAATTCACGGTGTTTGTTTTAATCACAACTTAGAATTCCTTATTATATAGC
>LPNX010204274.1:368780-405031 GCA_001517045.1 Pseudotsuga menziesii | reverse complement strand
TTGACTATTTTCAAAATTCAACAATATATTTGGGAAATTCTACCCCTATGTAGTTCTCCACTAGTGCTTGATATGTTTCCTATGGTTGTATCCTATCTTTCTTTGGCTAAGGAACCTGCTCATCTTGATCAATCTCCATATATCCAGTTAACTCCTTATCCCCTCTCTTTTGGTCTGATAAGTGCTCTTACTTACTCCACTCTACTAATATCTTTTGAACTTATTCAATTTCATTCCAACTCTCCTTATTGGCCACTTTCTCCCATTCTTGTATGGGTTGGAAATCATACACATAATTCTTGTTTTCTAGCCTCTACTTTGAGATAACCTTGTGTGGGTCATAAAATGCAACTTCTGATTTTCCCAAATTTAATTTCTCTAGAAACTATTCGATATAGTTTAGAGAAATTAAGTATTTCACCTAAGAAGGGACAAAAAATTTAGGGATATAAAATGTTATATGTTGTATAAAACTCTTGAAAGGTAATTCATCAAATACAAGTCTTTTGTTTACATATTACATAGCTAGGACTCTCAGAGTAAACTTGTAGGGTTTCCCTTCAAAACCATATATTTGAATTACGTTGTGATATTTGAATAGGAACAAGTACCTGACCATTGTTTCTAGACTAAAATGAGAACGTCTCTTTACCTTCATTGGGCATTCTATGATGGTAAATCTCATGGATTATTGTGTATGCAATATTCATCACCTTATTTGAAAACTATGTGTAGTTAGATTTGTTTTCATGTCTCAAAAATAAAGGATTTCATTCATAAATAGGGATATCATATCCACGCTCATTAGTGATATTCAATCCTATAGCTTCAAAATATTTGACATTTTGAAATTAAAATAAGAAGAAGTGATAGGATGGGTATCTGAAAATTTCCATTGAAGGGAACAAGGGGTCGAGGTGTTAATACCTCGGTCGAGGGTTTAACAAGCCCTCGACCGAGGTACGTTTTTTTTGTTTTTGGCAAGATGCGCTTGCCAAAAAGTGTTACCCAGGTCCGTGGATTCACCCATCTTTATACCAACCTTGCTCGAGCCTTAGGTGGTTTTGGCTAGAATGAAAAGCTAGCTTAGGAAGTGTATGGTCTCCCATGTTATTGATTTTGTACTTGTACAACAGGATCCTAGTCATAGCTAGGCTCTTGATAGGGGAAAGACCCACTTCTATAAGGAGAATAGGATATGGTGTACATTGCTTTTAATTTTGAGGTTATACGTTATAAAACTCTTCTGGATTTGCTCAATATTTATCCAAAATTCTCTAGAGATCCTGCAACCCCAAACCTCACATCCATACAAGATAATAGGAGTGACTAAAGTTTCTAAGAGAAGCTTCTTTTTATCCCACATCACAAGGTTTGTTGCTTTACAATTATTTTCAAGACCAAAGTAAGCTTTCCACCCTCCATTAATCATTTTCTCAATGTTATAGTTCGAGTTGAGCTTGTGATGAATATCAATTCATAGGTATTTGTAAGAAGAAACTTCCTCCAAGTTGTTGTTGTCATACACAAAATTAGCATAAGTGTCCTTCTTGGATTTGATAATCATAACTTTTGTTTTGTCAATATTGACAGTCATACCTATGATGGTAGAGCAGAAATCCTTAAGAAGTCGTAGTTGCTTATCAAGATCATGTGGATGCCTTGCCAGAAGAACAATACTGTTGGCATAGAGAAGAAGGATGATGACTATTTCAGTAAAGAACGTGCTAGCACAACGTGCTTCTTCTAAGCAACCTTCTAACTTATCGATATAAAATATTTAAGATAAAATATTAATATTTCATTTCAAAGATTAAAAGCTTATTGATCTCAATTAAAATTGAATATATTAATAATTAAACAAAATATTAATTTTCTATTTTAAATTTTTTAAATACTTCAGATAAAATAATCTCATTAAAATAATAATTAAACATAAAACATGTTTGATGACATTTAAAGTTTTAAGAAATGATAAATAAACTATGAACTCTAATTTTGCTCCGATGACGTGGTACGTACGTAAAAATCAGATAATGCAGAAAAAATCACCATCTAGGGATTTCCACTGTATAGGATCGTTTCACACAAGTTAGCGGAATATTTTCTGACATGAAATCTCTGAGGGACATGCGTCGCACATCCGCAACACTTTGGCAGATGAACAACGCCGATAGGCATCACGTGTTCATCCATCATACTCTTGTGGAATTTGATCGTTTGAATTGTTTTTCTTATGGATGAATAATGTTGATAATGATAGGTATCACGTGTTAAGCTGTCATAGTATTGTGGAATTTGATTGTTTGATATGCTTCTTGGCAAGATGAATTTCTTGAAACTTTAGCTCTATATATGGCGGTATGGATGACTAATTTTGTTAAGGTATATGCTCTTTGATTGGGTTTTGACCATCCATCCTTAATCAAGGATTAACAGAAGGCAACAGTGCAATGTCAATTATGGTAATTCCTATGTACATACATTCATGGTTAAATTGTAAATCTGTATTTCTTAATGTTTCTTTGCTTTCCCTAGCATTTGTGTCCATCATAGTGTTTTGTCTTGTGAGACTAAAGGATCCGCCCATTTATTATAAAGCCCTCGACCGAGGTTCATACCTCGACCAAGTTAATACCTCGGTCGAGGTATTTATTAACCCTCGGTCAAGGTTTTAATACCTCGATCGAGGGTTAATAAATACCTCGACCGAGGGCTGAATAAAACCTCGGTCGAGGGATTTATAAAACCTCGGTCGAGGGCTTAAAAATCCCTCGACCGAGGTATGTTTTTTTGTTTTTGGCAAGATGCGCTTGCCAAAAAGTGTTACCCAGGTCCGTGGATTCACCCTGGTACAAAAGGGAAGAAGCTAGGGTAGAAACATTTAACTAGTCATCCCTCAAAGGAAATTTTATTAAGGATTTTCCATTCTCTCTTATGGAAGAGTGTCTTAAGGAATCAGTCCAAGAAATTCACCAGTTTATGAAACCGACTAAATGACCAGTCGATGCAATCGACATTATCGAATGACCAAGCTCCTACTATAACATTTTCATGACTACCAAGAAGAAACATATTCATATTCCAAATAGACTAGACTTGGATAATGATAAAACCTCAGGGAAAATTTTTGAGTGGAAGAAAGATAACCCCCAGATAGCACATCCAGTAAAATTAGTTCTGAAAATTTCCACTAAAGATAAATAATATGACCATGAACTTTGATACTTCATGCCATTATTTATCGAATTCAAGGAAGGATATCGACCGATCGGCGATTCAAAACCACCAAAATGGATAGATATGGAAACTCAAACAAAAGAAGTCAATATCTCTATCAACAAAAAACCCAAAATGGAAAAAAATGGAGATATCTGGTTGGAATGAAAAACAACAAAAATAACAAACCTTATCAAAGAATATCAGGATGTATTTTCCAGATACTACAAATATTTGAAATGTTTGGTACAATAAATGAGAGAGTTTAAAATTGAAATCAAGCTAGATGCAAATCCTGCTAAGAATTGATCATATAAAGTAGACCATAAATACAAAGACATAGTAAAGACAGAAATTGAGAACATGTTAGCCACTAGAATTATATGCCTTGTATATCAATCGAGGTGGACCATCCCTATGGTCAACCAACCAAAGAAACATGACCCCAAGATACTTTGGATTTGTGCCGACTTAGAGGTCTCAACAAAGTAACACTGACATGCTTGTTTCTAACACCTTTTGCTGATAAAATTATTAATGAAGTCACTGTTCATGCATGTTATTCTTTCATAAATGGTTTCTCTGGTGGTAACCAAGTACCTATAGCAAAGGAATATCAACACAATAACACATTTGCATGCAAATTTTGGTCACTTGCATATACATTTATGTCGTTTTGATTGAAAAATGCATGAGTAGTCTTCTAAAGAATTTTTTTTAAATCCTTTCAAGGATTTTTGTACAATACCATGGTTATATACTTTGACAAATAAGCTATCTATAGTATGCTCAAATACCACGTCTCATGGTTCCAACTGATGTTGGAGAGGTGTCGACAAATCCAACTTTCACTAAAGACAAAAAAATATTTATTTTTTCCACACCCATTGGAGTACTCCTAGGTCATGTAATTTGCAAGGAAGACATCAAAGTTGATTTAGAAAAGATCAAGGTTATTCTCAACTTGAAACCACCAGTAAATCCTAATCAAGTTAGAATACTTTTGGGACATACAATATATTATATAAAGTTTATAAGGAGCTACTCCAACATGGCATTCCTCTTATAGGAATTGTTTAGGCTAAATGTTGAATCCATCTAGACACCAGAATGTTCTAAATCATTCAAGCTACTCAAAAGAAATTTGGTCAAAGCACCAATCCTTGTATTCTTGAATTCGTCTAAGCATGTTCATATAGATGCATCAAGTATTGCAGTTATCACAACTCACCCAACCTGGAGACGATGCAATCTACAACCCTAATGCATATGCTAGTTAGAAGCTAAATAAAGCAGAACAAAACTATTCAACAACTAAACACAAAGCGTTAGGCATGATCTTTGCACTCCAAAAGTATAGACACTATTTGTTGGCTAACCCGTTCATCTTTTTCACAAATCACAAGGATCTCCAATACTTAGTAAACAAACCACTACATCATGATCAAATATGTAGATGGATTTTCTATTTTAGGAATTTGAGTTTGAAATAGTAGTCCAACATGGAAAATAAAATGTGTGATACCATCAGTGGTGTATAGAAATTGGTGAAGACTTGATCAACATAGAGGATCATTAGAGGAAATTTGGGGTCTAAAATGGGCCTTATAAGAAAACGCGCCAACAATAAATTTTTTGAGTTAGAATTCAAGAACCAATAGAATTTCAATAAAATGAGTCAACCATAATGGTTGAATTGACATATTTGTCATGAAAGAAAACTACTTTTTTGTTCGTATTTTCGACATATCTCCTTGTGTTTTTACTCAAATTTCAAGCAGGAGAGCTCGTTGGATGCAAAATTTAATTCCACATCCAACGAGTACCCACACTGCATACTTTTGATGGAGATTTCAACAAGAAATACATGAAAAAACATGATGATGCATTTCTTGTTTTTGGGGTAGCAGGTTCCATCAAAAGTATGCAATTGGGGTACTCGTTGGATGTAGAATTAAATTCCACATCCAATGAGCTCTCCTGCTCAGAATTTGAGTAAAAACGCAAGGAGATATGTCAAAAATATGAACAAAAAAGTAGTTTTTTTTCATTCTTCCTCCAAAATTAATAATTATTATTTTATTATTTTAGCTATTATTTTATTATTTTCCTTAGGAGGCCCATTTTAGACTTCAAATTTCCTCTAATGGAACTTCCTAATGCACATATCTTCTCATTTGAGGTTGTTCCAACTGAGATCGTCAACGTTCCCCAATTTCTACAATAGGAGCACACTCCTGAAGGAACTTTTGAAAAGAAGAAAAAAATCCTAGCAATGAAACCAAAAATGTATACCTTGATCAATGGCTATATTTATAAACTGGGACCATATGACATACTTTGTTGATGCATGCTGGATCATTAGAGGGAAGACATCATTAAAGAATCAAAGTTGGATTCAATCACAGCAGGACACTTCGACACCGACACAATAACTAGAAAAATATTACAATCTAGATTTTGGTGGTCTACACTAAATAAATAATACAAAGCATATATCAGCAAATGTGACATGTGCTAAAGAATGGCTCAACCTTTAAGAAGAAACAAAAATTCACTTATATCCATGAACCCCAATATAACATTTGAAACATGGGCTATCAAATTCTTTAGCACTTTCCAATACTTGTCTGACAGATGAGCACCATATATATAATTACTACAATAGAGTATGTTACTAAGTGGGACGAAGAAGAACTGATTAAGGCTTGTACAAGTGAAGTTGTAGTGAAATTCATCTATGAAAATATCATTACAAGATTTGGATGTCCTCTTACTTTAATGATGATGATGATGGTTAACGTCCCCTGAGACCAAACACTGTTTATAAACAAAACTATAAATGTTTACTCAAATAATGTATGATTGGCTGCCATAAGTATTTGTCATACCACCCTCAATCAAATGGTGTTGTTGAGTTGTTTAATAAAACATTGATAAAGGGTCTTACAACAATATACAACATTAACAAAGGCGATTATGAAGATAAGGTCCCTACGAAATTATGGGTGTATCACACAACTTATAAAAGATCGACTAGTTAGTATACGGACAAGAAGCATTTGTCCTTCTATGTTCTAAATAACAAGCCCCTATTATTGTAGAAGTGCTTCAACTAGATTTCGTGAAGGCCACACAAGACAGAGTATTTGAACTCCTAAGGCTTGAAGAGTAGAGAATTATTACTATCATCATCAAGAAGTACAAAAATACCAATAGAAATATTTATAGGATAGAAATATCAAGAAAAAGGATATATCATTCGGTGACCTTTTACTTATGTATGACAACAAAATAAAAGGGAAACTAAAAAATCTCAAGATTTTGTGGCTAGGACCATTTATGGTGGAAGAAATGAACTACAATGGAACTGTACGCTTGAAAACACTCCAAGTTTGAGTCTTCACCAAGGTCACTAATGGATCTCAACTCAAACGATACTGAATAGAAAGAGGCACTTCGTCAACTAGTGGTTGTATCACCATTAGTCGACTGTCGTTCCCAAGGTTTGCATAGAATTATAAAAATTTAAATAGTTTGATTAAAAAAAGTTATATAACTAACCTAATTTCAATTGCATATAAAAAGAGTACTAAGACTTGGATTTTGGTAGGGAATAAGCGCTTCAACATACATGGCGGTTGACTAGGTAGAAGAGGCTGAGCGGGAGAACAAAAACATGCAACGGTCTAGAAGTACCAGTCCCTCACCAAAATATGACCGAAATAATAAAGAAGTGGAAAATTATACAATGGATTCATCTAATAAGAGATTGACCAAGACAACTCCCTAATGACCAATGAAAGAAAAAATAAGGTGAGAACCAAGACACCGAAAAGACCACCAATGGGAGCATCAACCATCAAGCGAGCCGGCGAGATCATGAAAAAAACCTCTCTCCCAAGTTTCCACAAGCATGTGAAAAGTTTTCCCCGCAAATATCATATTTAATGATGTCACCTACTCGCATTAAAATCATGTTGAATATCACACCTTTAAAAAATTAATAGCTTGAATATTCATGGATTAACTTCTAGAATGAACTCGAGTGATCCCTCTATGTTCCTAAAATCATAGTTTTTTTGGGACTTGTCGACTATAGACTATCAAGAACTAGTAATGGCACCAAAGAATACCAAAGCAGTAGTAAAGAACAAAGCAGTTGAAGAGAAATCTAGGATGCAGCATGAAGAAGCTACCATGGCACCCTTACAATCTAGATTGCACAGGATCAAGAAAGCAAAAAAGGAAGAACAAAATTGGGTTAAACAATATGGAGAAATGAAAGCATGGGGAATATTGGGCATCCAATGTAAAGAATATGCCAACAAGGTCATCGTTGAAAATATTATAGGTATTTGAAAGCACCTATAATATCCCCCTTTAGAAACCTGAAAGACATCATCATAAAATTTATCGTCAGTCAATACCACGATAGGAAAATATGGATCAACAAGACTATTCTAAACATGGATTCACTAATAGCTCATACTATTGGATTTTCAGTCAAAGGATCACCAGTACCAATAACGATCAAGCTAATGTCGCTCATGGAAGAATTCATAGGGTCGCCAGTAGATAAAAACCCAAAAAAAGACTCATTGTCAACAAAGTAATGTATGAGACAATTAAATGGAACAAATTTACAGTATCATTGTGTTTAACAAGATGAGGTCAACCATATGACTTAAGACTCGACATGATAAAAAAAATCAAATAGGTTACATGTGAGGAAAAAATCTTTAACCAGGTAGACCATTTGGCACAATTTGTTAAGACTAACTATGAGGAATATCAAAAATTTACACAAGAAATCAAGTTCTCGTCATTGCTTATCTAGATAGTCATGACAAGGATTAGTCTAGTCGATGAAACAAATTTCACCAACACACATCATCTATTCATGAAAATTTTCCAACTCTTTGCAGCAAAGGAACCATCTTACAACATGGAAAAATGAAGACCTACTTGGAAAATTGGTTTCAAGTAGTAAAAAATAAGTGCAACCATTGGAGAGTACCCTAACACATTCATCACAATCTATCCCAGGCGGTGCATATTGAAATTATCCTCAGCCATACAAAGGTATGGTACATGCAGGGTGCAAGAGGAATTGCATAGGAACTTTACTACTACCCCAATGTCCACAAATTATCTATTGACTTGTCCAAACATTCAAATATTAAGATCCCTATAATTACCATAGATAGAGTTCAAGATTATCCTTTCATTGATGATATTGGATGGGGAACTAGAATACTAAAGGGAACAAGAATTGTACATTACCACATTTGGCCGAGATGATGAACCCAAAAATCCACAAGCATTAATTGTACCCTCCACTAGACAAAGCAAAGCACTAGTCGTTGAAGCCTTGGGAGAGTTGACTGAGGATGAAAAAGAAGAACCGCTAATCAAGGAAGGATTCAATTTTGACATAAATGAGCCTCAAATCAAGGAAAAAGACAACCAATTCATTGAGCATATACTCATCTTTCAATACAATCTCAAAGGAAAGGCTACCAGGAAACATTCAAAGAAAACAAAATAGATAATATAAGAAACAACAAAATGATATGGAGGAGTTAAAGGATAAGGAAAAGTAGGTTATAATAAAGGCCTCAAATAATAAATTTATTGTTAGCACTATTTTGGTCAAGAAGTAAGAATAAAGGCTTAAAAGGAGATAAGGTGCTTAAACTTTTGAATTTTTGTAATGTAACCGTGGGTGATAGAATGGGTTCTAAAGTGGAGATTGGTAGTTTCATTCTTTCCATTAGACTATAAGCTAGAGATTAAGAGTGGATAAATAATTAAAAAGGGGAAATTATGGTATATTATGAAAATTTCAATGGTTGATATTTGGTAAGAACATAGATCAACAACGGATGTTGAATCCACTGGGAGAACTTGCTCGGGAAACAAAGAAGTACAAAGCTGGAAAAATGATCAATGGAGAAGGCTAACAGTCGAGCTTTCTAAACGATGGATATAAAAAGTTAGAGGAGATTTATTGTGGATAGGGATTCTTTTGGAAAAATTTGCATGTTAAGAGAAAGGGTAAGTGGGCAGCAGAAAGTGAAATTCCAAATCTTAAAAGGAATACATGATCGATGGATCAGGATGAAGGGAAAATTAGATCTATGGTAGAGATCAACTCCGCGCCCACAACATGCGTAGGAAATGGATAGACCTTTCCCAATCAGAATTTTTACATCCATCCATGTGGTGGGAAGAGGATCATTCTGCTGGATGGAAGGTGGTAGGAGAAAATCACTCCTCCCGATATCGAAATTGCTAACGGAGAGATTTAAGGGAGAAAAGCATATGTTTTTGGGATTTTTTTGTGCATTGGAGGAGAATGTGTCTATGCACTGTGGAATCCAAGTCGACCAGTAAATTTTATAGCCACCATCACCTACATAGGCCATGTAATTAAACCCACCAAATTATTTTAAAATGGAAGGCGGAGGGGAAATTGAAACAGAGGTCCATGAGTTTGGGAAATTAGAAGAAATACATGAAGACAAAGACGGTCATATTTTTTATACTTTACTGTTTGTTGTTCCATTCCATGAATTAAATATTAAATTGCAAACATTTAAAGACCAAGGAATTGATTTCCATAGTATTTACCGGTCTCATTTCTACCATTTCTTCCCAGACTAAACCCTAAAAGTCCCGTACTTTGTGTCCTGGTGTGTGTGTCAAATTATTCCTCGTCTGAAAGAGTTGTAATGGACTCTACTAGGTCTAGTATACTTTTCCCTATTAATGCCCCTATTATCAGAGATTCACTTGAAATTCCCTTGTCGTTTACCATAAACCAGGAGAAGTTTGTTGAAGAAAACCTTATTGAACAATTAAGGCATGTCGATGTTTAGGAGAAACATATATTTTACTCTAAAAGATTTAAAACTGATGTTTCCATTGATGAGGAACCCTTTCCACTTTATATTAGTTTTTTTAATGAAGAGTCACAATTAGTTATTTATCTACTGAGTCAATTTTTAGGGATGGAAATAGATAGGTTTGTCCCAGAGCTATTATTGAGTATGTTGTTTAAAATGAACATGTGTCATCTTGAGTCATAGTCAATTCAGTTTTCCTAGGATTAAATTTGATGAATTATTGGCTGAGAATATCCATTCTCAGCTAGTGAATTTCCACACAGCCAGACAGTTCAAGTCTCAATATTACTTGGTCAGTATGTGTTTGTTCTTTAATGAAGGAAACTTGCAATTTCTAGAAGTATTGTTTACTTTAGAATTTTGGAATAATACTTTCAACTATATGAACCTTATAATGGCATAAATATATAGAGTGATATTTCAAAGTAAGTTGCCTAGAGTTTTTCCAGAGATGGAGGAAATATTGCAGTTTTCTCCAGACAGAAAGGTTGGAAATTGGTTTCTACTAAAAGAACACACAATTATCAGAGTCTATGGTTTTACTCATGAACCATATATTCCGCCAACATTTATAACACCCAGGATATTTTTCCCAGAGTTGATCAAGAAGAACTTGATTGTGGAGAATGAACATTTCATAAATTTCAGAAAGGCTTCTGAAAATTAAGTTTCCTCTAAAAGTGGGCCCATTCATCATTAAGAATAAAGCTGCTCTCCTTGTGATTGAACGTATTTTGCAAGATATATATTTTATGAAGGCTACTAAGGTTAACTATTATCCACGTCATAACATCTCTCAAAGGAGGCAACTCAATAAGAATAAAGAATTTGAGCACCAGGAAGTACAGGTATTAGCTGAAAGAGATAATTTGATGGATTATCGATTAGGTGTTGATGATACAAAGAATATACAGGTGAATCCATCTGCTTTAGTGAAAAAAATTGTAGTGGGAGTGCCAACTCCAAGTAAAATAGAAATAACAGGTAAAAGAACACATTCAAAAGCTATGGAGGTTGAAGAAGAGACTTAGAGACATTAAAGAGGCATAAAACGGATTCAAAAAAAGAATTGGTTGAATTAGGAAGTAAGAAAATGAAGGTAAAATCCCAAGGCCCTACCTTTGAAGTTCAAGAGTACAATTTTTCAGAAGCACAGGAGGGATCAAGCGATAATTTTAAGTCCAGGAGTGACTTATATGTAGCATATGGAAAAGATAAGAATTTTTCCTATGAAAAAGCATTAAAGCTATATTCTAAAGTGAGGAAAATTTCAGATAAAGAAGTTTCATTAGTTACTATTAAATATCATGCAAAGAATACTTTGAATCTGGCGAAAACTACCCAAAATATAGTTTAATAAATGGGGTTAAATATGCAGAAAATCCCAGTGCTAGATAAAATTCATCTCCATAAACAGACTAGAGTGTACAGAAAAAATAATTGAGACAAGAAAAGGTGGAGAATAAAGTGCATCAACAACAAACCAAAAATATTCAAGGTGAAATGTTAGCTATGGATAGTGAGGCGGACAAAGGACAAGCAACTAAGAAAATTATGGCTGAAAAGAGAACACTCTCTAGCTCTTGAAAAGAAATTAAAGATTCCAACAACTCAACTAATTCAAGCTTCTAAATTAACAGAGTTGGATAAGGAGAAGGAATCATTATCTTGGGAGCTAAATGATTGCAAGGAAAAGTTGTTGAAGCTTATTGGAGAGAAAAGTCAATGGGAAAAAAAAAGGTTTCCTTACTGCAAAAATAGATGTTATAAATGATGTTAGTTTTTCAACATTAAGCTAGCATTATGTTAGGATCTTTACTGAGAGAATAACAAGTACAGCAATATAACATAAGCACATCACAAGAGACAAGAGACACAAAGAGTTTTTCTCTGGGAAACCATAAAGGAGAAAACCCCGCAACTTCCTCAGAGATAGAATTAGCACCAAAACAGTAAAAGACCCAAAGCAGTAGTCTTCTTCTTCTGTATAGTCCCAGTATTTCCTTCCTCACTAATGCGCCACACTTGAGTGAGTGAATGATGTGTGTTACAAGTGATAAATAGAGAGGCTCTCACTCTCTATTTATATTCTTCCATTCACTTGAAGTGCACTCAATCATGTCGGCCTAACTTAACAATTACTTACTAGAGCCTACATCTCTACGAGTGTATAATAACCCTAGTGCCCCGAAACTGTGGGGACTTTAACAATGACTTGACATGACTTGTTTACATTATTGATCCTCTCAATCGGAACATCGGGGCATGACAACATGACTAAAATACATAATAGAAACATCTCGGAATAAACATCGGGTTACAATACATAAGATACATAGATGAATACATTCTGAAGTTACATATACATCAACACTCCCTCTTAAATAGGAAGGTATTCTTTCGACACAATTTTCAGCACTGGTCTTCTTCTTTGTATCAACTGGATCATCTCGTCATCAACATCTTGAGTCTTCGGAGTCTTCAAGTCATCTTCATCTTCAAGTCAACTTCACTGGATTTGGATCATCTCTCAATCTGGATCATCATGGAACGTCATCACTGGATCTGAATCATCTCTCGATCTGGATCAACATCACTGGACTGGATCTAGATCATCACTCGATCTGTATCGTCACTACTGGATCTGGATCATCACTGGCTGTCATCACTGGATCTGGATCATCACTCAATCTGGATCATCACTGGTGCTATCTCATGATTCTTCTCGTCACAGGAATTTCTACAGAGCCAGCCCTTTTTCATGTTGGTTGTAGGCCTACCCATCATGTAGGTCTTCGCCCAACACTTACATCTGACCTGCTCATCAGAAAGGCATGCCCAGCACTTACATCTGATCATATAGGAACCAATCCTATAGTCACATCAGAAAGGCCCAGCACTCACATTCACCAGCATGATAGGACATCACATCACTAACATCTGTGAAAAGGCTCGGCACTTACATCTGACCTACTCATCAGAAAGTCACATCCATCCAGGCAGGAACACATCCTACCACAGTGATGAATGACTCTCACCTAGGCCGGAACACATCCTACCACAATGATGAAAGCTTTCCACACATTCACCCAGGCCGGAACACATCCTACCACAATGATGAACGACTCTCACCCAGGCTGGAACACATCCTCCCACAATGATGAAAGCTTTCCACACATTCACCCAGGCCGGAACACATCCTACCACAATGATGAACGACTCTCACCCAGGCCAGAACACATCCTACCACAATGATGAAAGCTTTCTGCACTTACATTTACCCAGGCCGAAACACATCCTACCACAATGATGAAAGGGCCTGCACTTACATCCACCCAGGCGGGAACACATCCTACCACAGTGATGGAAAGGCTTGCACTCACATCTGATCTTGTAGGAACCAATCCTACAGTCATATCAGAATGGCCCCCAGTCCTCCTCGATTGATCTACCTGGTAACTGACCAGGCGCCTCCATTCTCCTAGAGAATGGCAGTTGCCCTTACATTCGACCTGCTCGTCGGAATGGCCAACACTCACATCTGACATGGAAGGAACTTAATCCTTTAGCCATGACAGAATGGTTCAGCCCTTACATCTGATCAAGTGGGAACACATCCCTCTATCACATCAGAATGGATACTCAGTCCTGTACTAAGTGATCCTGGTAACTGACCAGGTGCCTCCATTCCTAGAATGGCAATTGCCCTTACATATGTCCTACTCGACAGAATGTCCAGCACTCATATCTGACATGGAAGGGAGCAACCCTCTCACCATGACAGAATGGATCAGCCCTTACATCTGACCATGGAAGGAACCAATCCTCTCACCATGTCAGAATGGCTATGGGTCTCATCACTTTCTCTTGGAGGGAACCTCGATCTGGAGAACACCAAGTCTCTCCCTGAAGTACTCAAACTTCAGCCTAGCCAATGGCTTTGTCAATACATCAGCTATATGTTCCTCCATCGCAACATACTGGAGCTTCATTGGTTCTCTCTGCACCATATCCCTGATATAGTGGTACTTGATCTCGATATGCTTCGACTTGTCATGGAACACGGGATTCTCTGACAACTTCACGCAACTATGGTTGTCACAATGTATACAAGTAGCATCCAACTGGAGATCAAATATATCAGACAGTAGCTTCCACATCCATACTGCCTCACAACTAGCTGAACAAGCTGTGACATACTCTGCTTCAGCTGTACTCAGTGCCACACGGGATTGCTTCCTGCTAAACCAAGAGATCACACCTGATCCCATACTGAAGCAACATCCTGAAGTACTCTTCCTGTCGATGGCATTGCCTGCCCAATTTGAATCAACATAACCTTCCAGGTTAATGTTTTGATTCGCATCATACTTGAGCCCATAATCAACTGTACCCTTCAGGTACCTCAGAATATGCTTTGCAGCAGTCAAGTGAACACTTCTCGGATCTGTCAAGTACTAGATCAAGGTGTTCACAGCAAAGCAAATGTCTGGTCTCGTGTTCGTCAGGTACATCAATGACCCAATCATCTGACGATACATCATGGCATCAACCGACTCTGATGAAGCATCACTCAATAGCTCCAGGTTCAATGCCATAAGTGTGGCCATAGCCTTGCAGTCCATCATCCCAAACCTCTTCAGGATCTCTACTGCATACTTCCCTTGTCCAAGGAAGATCCCATCTGTACTCTGCCACACCTCCATACCTAGAAAGTAATGCATCATCCCCAAGTCCTTCATTTCGAACTCAGCAGCAAGATTTCTCTTTGTATCAGCAATCAACCCATCTGTACCTGTCACAAATAGATCATCTACATATAGTAGGAGCATCACTGGGTTGCCATCTTCAACCTTGTAGTAAAGGTTGGAATCTGCTTTACTCTTGGTAAAGCCCAAACTGGATAGAAAGCTGTCAATTCTGTCGTACCAGGTCCTGGGTGCCTATTTTAATCCATACAGGGCTTTCTTCAATCTACATACATGAGACTCTCTGTCATGTGTCTCAAAACCGAGTGGCTGTTCTACATACACTTCTTCTTCCACTACACCATTCAAGAAGACAGTCTTGACATCCATTTGGTGTATCTTCCATTTCATTACTGTAGCCAGAGAAAGTACTGATCTGATGGAAGTGTATCTGGCTATAGGTGCAAAGGTCTCTTCATAGTCTACTCCCTCTTTCTGAGAGAATCCTTGAGCTACAAATCTTGCCTTATACTTTTCAATGCTACCGTCTGCAGCATGCTTGATCTTGTAGATCCATGTGGAAGTGACAACTGACTTCACTTTTGGTCTTGGGACAACATCCCAAACATCATTCTTCATGATCGATTGATATTCTTCGATCATAGCATCCTTCCATTATTTTTTCTCTGCCGCTTCTACATAACTGGAAGGTTCTTTATCAATAAAATCACATAGTAAAGCTACATACCCGGAATTAGATCTAGTCCTCTTTTTTTCTCTGTGATTCTCTTCTGGAGCCCCATATCTTTCCACACCTTGGATAAGTTCACGTACCCAAGCAGGTTTTCTCTTATGAGGATTCTTCTCCAGAGGTGGATCTACAGGTCTTTGTGGTTCCTTGAACTCTCGATCTTCTTCTTGAGCTTCTTTGTCCATGATTGTATCATGAATTCTGGGTACTTCTGCTTCTGCTTCTTCAGGTTCTTTAGCAGGTCTCTTTCTGGATTTGATGTAAGCTGTGCCTTCATCAAATGTAACATCCCTGCTGATGTCAATCTTCTTGTATCCTGGGAAGTAGATTCTATAAGCCTTCGAGCTTTCAGAGCATCCCACAAATATGCCCTTCTTTCCTGAAGGATCTAGTTTTGTTCTCTTCTGTTTTGGAATGTGTATGTATACGGGACAGCCGAATATTCTAAGATGGCTGACTTCTGGTTTCTTGTCGGAGAAGACTTCTTCAGGAGTCTTGTTCTTGAGTACTCTATGTGGAGTACGGTTCTGTACATACACCGCTGTTCTGGCAGCTTCAGCCCAAAGATGCATAGGAAGGTCTTGATCATGAAGCATTGCTCTTGCCACTTCCATGATGGTTCTATTCTTCCGTTCCGCAACCCCATTCTGTTGTGGATTATAAGGAGTGGACAACTCCCTCTTAATCCCTGATTCTTTACATAGTTCTTTGAATTCATTCGAAGTGAATTCTCCACCATTATCTGATCGAATGGTCTTGATCTTCTTTTCAATATGGTTTTCGATCAAGGCTTTGAATTCCTTGAATTTGTTGAATACTTCATCTTTGTTTTTCATAAAGTAAATCCATGTCTTTCTAGAAAAATCATCAATAAAAGAAACATAGTATGCATACCCGCTTACTGAGTTTGATGACATAGGACCGCATACATCGGAGTGGATGATTTCTAGGATACCTTTGGCTTTGCTTTCGCTACTGGGAGATGTCTTCTTTGTGTTCTTCCCTTTCGCACATCCTTTGCAAACTCCATCATGTTTTGCTTGGAATTCTGGAAGACCTTCAATAGCTTTGCTTGCAACAGGTAGTGCTCTGTAATGCACATGTGCAATCCTTCTATGCCAAAGCTCATTTGGCTCTACTGTGTCATGGATCAAGGCTTGTTCTGGATGGCCCTTCAATTTGTACAAGCCTCCTTCTTGTTCTCCAATCACTACCGCATCATCGATAGTCTTTCCTTTTGGCCACATGATGACTTGACCATCTATGAATGCAACCCGCATTCCTTTTGCATCCAATGCTGAGATGGAGAGAAGGTTCTTTTTGAGTCCTGGAACAAACAATACTTCTTTCATTGTTAGAGACTTACCAAAGTCTAGCTTGTATGAAGATTCCCCACTACCTTTTATTGGATATTGGTAGTCATCTCCTAGTTTCACCTTGTGAGGTGATTCATGTTCTGACAGTCTTACAAAGGATTCCTTGAACCCCGCCATATGTTTGGAAGCCCCACTGTCTATAAGCCAATCATCACTTCCATGAGTAATGTTACCTATGAGAGCTGATATCAGAACATATTCATCTTCACTTGAAGAATCTTCACTTTCATATCTGGATCTCTTTCTGGATGGTTCATCATCCTCTGCAACATGAGCATGATGTCTTCTTTTGTTGCTCTTCTTCTTATGAGAGTGGTTCTTGCTCTTAGGACAGTCTTTTGCAAAGTGTTCTACCTCATCACATGTATAACATCTTGATCTAGACATGTTCTTTCTACTATTATCTCTATGATGAGGATTCTTACCTTTTGAGTGATGACTTCCTTTTCTTCCCTTCTTGGAGTGAGCTGTGAGGGCTTGGTCTTCACTTCCCATCTTCTCTTCTCGAGCTGCTACTTGTGCTTCTTCTTGAGAGCACTCTTCCCATAGTCTGCTGAATTTGACTAACTTCTTTCTAGCACAGATTCCTTGGATGAAAGCATCCCATGACCTAGGAAGGCCATTCAAAGTAGTCATTACAATCTCTGCATTTTCCACTTCTTCATCAACAGCTTCTAATTGTTCCTTGATCTGAGAAACCCTTGTGAAGTAAGACTCGATAGTTTTTGCATTCTGAATCTTTACATTCTTCAGTTGGTTCCTCAGGGTCATCTTCCGATTGATGTTCTTTCCTTCAAACAATTTGGTTAGGGCATCAAACATAGCTTTAGGTGTCTTGAGAGAGGACACCTGTGGGATAAGGTGATCCTTAATAGAATCAGCAATGATCCTCTTTTCCATAACCATCTTCTTCTTATGTAAGGCTTTTGCCTCATCTCCCTTTGGAACTGGAACCTCCTCTTGAATGTAGGAGTCTAATTCATTCTCTTCCAGGACCAGGGAGATCCTATACTTCCAGGCTCAGAAGTTTTCAGCTCCCTCAAGCTTTTCATCAAGCTTGGTATGATGAGACATCTTTAAATGAGAACCTCAAATGGAAATACAAAAGATTTTAGATCTTACCAGGTTCAAGATGTCGAATCTGAAACTTGAGCTGAAATCATGCAGGGCTGGTTCTGGAGCAAATTAGGGTTTTGATTTTCTAGAGTTATGTCCACCCAAATTCCTTGAAATTTGTCTCTAACTTCGATTTTGGGAAGGAGATCAATCCAGGCCTAGGCTCACTGAAAAATTCCTCTTTTGTAAAAATCCCTAATTTTCGACCCTAGAGACAGGTCCAAAACTGAAAGACCTCAGAATTGGATTTCGTTTCGACAGAAAGATGCGCCCTAAGGAGGAGAGTTGTTCCACCTTACTTTTGCTGAAAATCTGTGGAGGAAGGTCCACAAACTAGGAAGCCCTAGTTCCCGCAGCTGCACAGTGTCTTCTTCTCAGGTTAGCTTTGATACCATGTTAGTTTTTCAACATTAAGCTAGCATTATGTTAGGATCTTTACTGAGAGAATAACAAGTATAGCAATATAACATAAGCACATCACAAGAGACAAGAGACAAGAGACCAATATAAGAACCTATTTGAATTTAATTAAGGATAAGGAAATGGTGATTAATGCAGCAAGATGGATTTGCCTAGCTGTAAAAGAGGCTTTAGATAGAAAACCAACAGATACAACTAGAAGCACAATGAATTTTCTCAACACTTTATCTGAGGAGGAACTAAGAACAATAGGCATAAAGGAAAGAATTTTAGTGATCACTTGGGCCAGGAAAGTTGTGGTAAAGCATCAACATATTGAGAAAAATACAAGCAAAGACAGATATAATGCTGCATCAAGTGAAATCTTTCAAGGGATTATTTGTTGAATTACTTTAGAAAGGACTGCCTCCTTTTTGGCATGATGATGAAAAGTTAATTTCTCAATCAGAGTATCAAGCCTTATTAGTTATATCCAGGTAGATCACAAGAAAATTGAGGACATGACTTAGTCCTTATCTAGAAAGGTCATAATTGACAAATTGGCCATGAATTTTGAGTTGGTAAATGCATTCAGAGAAATTGGTGCTCAGTTGCCACATATTTCCTACATAGATCATGTGGAGTTTAGAGTATTGGCCAAGGAAATGACAAGTCTGGAATTTCCATTTGGAGATCAATGAAAGACTACAGAAAAATTTGGCAAAATGAAATACAAATTGCATCAATGAAGAATTTCATTTTAAGGCCCGAGATACAAGGATTGTTTTAGTTAAAGTTACTATAGTTAAGACTACTATAGGTTGGCATGCACTAGAGATCAATTTGAATCTCCTTTTTTACCAATTTGAATTTCCTAGATATAACAATTGCTTCATTCTTGTACATGCAATGGAATAATGTTTTGATGAAATATCATTTTCATGTCTTCTTTATTTTGATGATGAATTTTATGATTTTGTCTCTTAATTGATTACTTGCAAACTATATTACTACTTTGTTTAGAATCCGACTCACTTTGTCTATCTTGATGGACTCAAATGTGATTGACAAAGCCAATGACATGGATTGGCATGTCAATGCAATAACTTTTCACCAAAGCTCTTGAATATTCACTAATAAATCTCTACAGAGTGGAAGCTAAATTATAGGAAGATTGTCTTTTATATAGTTGGGTGCAAAGGGTACCTTCATTTTGGAGTTTGATATAGCAAACTCTACAAATTTCATTGTCAACTCTAGCATATGGTTTTGGAGTAGAGCACAGTTTTGCATGAAGTTGTTATTCACAAAATTTGATCTATCCACAAAAAAACCAATTTGGACACGAGTAAGGCTTCCCAACCTCTCTCTCCAATATTCCCACTTTAATTCATTGGTAGGCATGGGGGAATGCATCGAGCACCACTTCCAAGGTGTATTCTAGATAGAAAAGGCCACATCACCAAATACGGCCACATATTCCCACTTTAATTCATTGTGGGACATATAGAAATGCATCGAGCACATTTCACTTCCAAGGTGTATTCTAGATAGAAAAGGTCACATCACCAAATAGGGACACATATGTGTGAGTGCAGACTTCTATAAAGGGTTCTCGACATAAACAATCTACTAGCCAAAGACCACAACTAAACTCAACCTCTCGATTGCAAGCAAGTGGCTTTCAAGTGTAGAGCTTTCTTGAGCACAAGCCATATATGTGACACTCTATTTTAAGAAAAGCAAAGAAGGTCATCATCTCAAGAGGCCTCATAAGAATCTCGCTGCTTAGTACGAAGGAGCAGCAAAATATCCCCAACTCATCAACAACAAACTTCCAAAAATAATATCATCAAACCCATAGCCACCCTAGGAAAGGGCCACTTAGCTTAGTAGGGAATGGAAAATACATAGTGGAAGTTATCACTCACCAAAGAGTGGAAATAACAAAAGGTAGCTGCATTGTTTCCCAAAAGAAAA
This sequence comes from Pseudotsuga menziesii, assembly GCA_001517045.1. Taxonomy (NCBI): domain Eukaryota; kingdom Viridiplantae; phylum Streptophyta; class Pinopsida; order Pinales; family Pinaceae; genus Pseudotsuga; species Pseudotsuga menziesii. The sequence continues at coordinate 384,591 of LPNX010204274.1, read as the reverse complement.
TTGGAAGCACCCCTCATCATAAAAACATTTATATGCTAACCAACACCCCAATAACAACATTTCTCATTCCACTTAATAACAACATTCTCCATGTACCCAAACCTACACCTCCAAAAGTGGAATGATAAAGATAGAGGTAAAAGGAAAACCAAAACTTTACATAAAAGAAAGAACATATAATGGGAAAAATGTCGTCCAAATAATAATCAAGTCCACTCAGATGAAAGTGAAAATGAAGTCGACTTATACGACGGAGAGCCCTCGTGGTAAGTGAACCCTAAACAATAAGAAGAATAGTAGAAAGAAGTCACTAACTAAAAACTGCTGCAAATCTGGGCGGTGAATCCCAACTTATATTACCCAGGAACGCCATGAAAACTCGTTTAAATATAGTTTGCTTTTGTAAACTTGTACGTAATCAACCTGTCCGAATACATCTCTGGAATCCCACGAGAGAACAGATACAAAAAATGAGAAAGAGAAACGGGGTCCACTTAGACATGATGAGGTCATGGAGCGCCTTATTTAGGTTTCACCATGAGGTCATTTACAAAATATAGGTCAAGCGACAGCGTTTTGACTCAATACAGTCATTTCAATTTTAATCGAGAATGAACACAAACACAATTATGAGATATGACTTGTTTTATTGCATCGGAATACATATGGAAATTCACAAAGATTTGTCAAGGGAATCAGGGATGACGCCGGATTTATCGCTTCCCAGTTTGATCCAATTGCGATATTTTACTTGACTTAAATCCAGAGTAAAACCCCGGTTGAGAGTCATTACGAGACTCTGAAAGTTTAGGCACAGAATCCCCGAAAACGATACATTGAGAGACAGGTCAATTCTCGTGGAGAGTAGGTGTTGGTCTCGTTGGCGTGTGCGTACAGATCGGTGTCGTGACTTTTCCAGGAAATTATGAACGTATGGAAGCGAGTCTGAGGACAACAATTCTAACATCTAGAAGTGATCCATACGTTGTCAATTGACTATTCGAACTGTTCATTGTCACGACCCTTCACTCGGCAGCTGGAACGCAACGAATTTTCTTAATCCCTGAAAATATCTCGCCTCGTGCTTGACTGCTGAAAGATAACAAGGAACTTTCCAAAAGTCTCCCAAACGATCTAATGGTCATGGAGGGATCACTATTCGTATGGAGAAATTGTTGAATTAAAGACTTTAAAACGTCTGATATCTTTTAACGGTGGAAAAAGGAAAACATTCAAAAGCCCATTGAAAACATTTAAAATAAAATAACATTGAAAGCATGGCTGAACCTAGAAGGACCATATGTTTAACAGTGAATGAGCCGCCCAGAACATGTGCCCCGTCGACCAGCTCTGGGTCGTTGAAAAGACAAAGGGAACGGCATCTGAAAGCGCCCTAGTTGTCGGCCTCAAAGGAAGGCCGATTGACTGCCAGGGACATCCTAAAGAGTTTGAGTAGCCTGTTGACAAGGTTTTCATTAAAAAGATATATAGATATATATTTAGAGGAGCATATCACTGGGTTGGGTTTAATGATTAAGAATATGTGTTATTCAAAATTAGGGTAGAGTTACTTCTCTACCTCTGCCTTATGGTAAGGTTACTCATCAACTTCTACTAAATCATAAATTGTGGACTATTAAATATATCTATAGTTAGCAAACATACCTTCAAATAATAATTATCTTTCCACATATCTAAACCAATCACAAGTTTTTAATCTTCTAATTAATTTATTTAAGTTAATTATGTTTTTGTAAAGTTTTAAATTTCCAAAAATATTAAAGACAGCTTAAAAAATTATATTTTAATAGAGGATAACCTCAGCTACACTCAACTTTAATGAACAGCTTTAATGAATGTCGGTTTCCTTTCCTCTAGAAAATATGCTAGTTATGCAAAAGGTGTTCTAAGAAGCAACACCTTTATATACAATTTGTCATCTGAACCTTCTCAACAATCTTCAATGCTAGTATTGAAAACCACATGTAAAGGTTTAAGTGATGTGTGGCCAATCCGTCGCCACGTTCCAAGCTTCAATTTCTTCCATTTGATCAACGCATGGGATGAGGGCGATGAGCTCGAAGGGAACTTGTCCTAGTAGGCCCAATTCTTCATTAAAGCTTCATGGTGCCCAATTCTTCATTAAATTGGACTTTTTCTCTCGGTATCATCAAATTCAAATGAATGAGGTAGAGATTCCTAAAACTACCTTCTACACACAGGAAGGGTGATATCAGTTTTTGGTTAATGCATTTTTGGTCTTTGCAATGCTTTATTTAATTTTCAAAGCTTCATGAGCAGTATTTTTCAACTTTTTTTTTTGCAACTTTGTAATGGTATTTTTTGATGATATTCTGATTTATAAAGATAATTATGAGGTAAATTTGGAACATGTTGATAGATTCCTAGAACTCCTGATAACCACTTGTTCCACAAATGTTCCAAATGTGCTTTTGGCACTTCTAAAGTGGAATACCTAGTCACGTCATCAATAAGTAAAGGGTTCTAGTATATTCCAAGAAAATTGAAGCTATGAAAGATTTAGCATGCCCTATGACTCATAAAATATTACTTGGTTTCTCAGGACTTACAAGCCCCTACCAAAAATTTGGGAAAAATTAGGGATAAATTGCAACCCCATTAACCACCTTGCTTAAGAAGGATTCCTTTGTGTGGAATGTATCAAAGTGGGCTTTCCATGCCTTATAGGAAGCCATGTTTATTAGTCTAATATTAATAGTAGCCAATTTCACTAAGAGTGTCTGCCTAGAATGTGATGCCTCTAAAAAAGGCCTTGGGGTAGTGTCGATGAAAAAGAAACACCCATTGGTGTTCACTAGTTAAAAAATTGGGTGATCGAAATGAGAAATTCCACCTATGAAATAGAAACAATGTCCAACCTTCGTGTTGCTAATACACAACGCTCGTATATCACTAGTAGGTGTCTCCAAATCAAGAAAACCCATCATAGCTTGAACTAGTTTATAGAACAATGACTGTTTTCACTAGAGCAACAAACATGGGTCACTAAGATGTTAGGCTAATATCATGAGATCATATACAAGAAGGGAAAGGAGAATATTATAGGAAATGCTTTGTCTAGTAAATATGAGGAAAGGTCCCACTTTTCCTAATATTTAATGGTACTTGATTGAATTATAAAGGTATGATAGGAATGGTTCAATAATGACAAAGTGGTTCAACTCATCCTATGACTCAAGGAGGGACCAAAATCCCCTACACGATATACTTAGAAGCATGACACCTTGAGGTATAAAGGACATTTTTGGGGGGTAGAGAACTTACTTTAAAAGAATGGGTGTTACTAGAATTTCATTCATCCCCTACTATGTGTAACTCAATATTTTATAAACATGTTGGTGGATCCTAGTTGACTGCATCGACTAGGTTCTCCAAATCGACCACCGACTAGTCGGTTGGATCTAGTCGAGTTAGTTAGGTCGACTTCAATAGATCTAGCACCATATTATATAGCATGTTTTCCTTGTTTACTATTGTTGAGAGTGAATTGCTAAAGCAAGCGAGATTGGAAAAAGCTCAATGGGGATCTACTTCAACCGTCCTGAATAAAGTACGACCCATGATCCCTTAGTGTTAGATATTTGGTTTCTCTTGCATATGGGAAAGGATTGATTTCTGTGGTTTATTTGTCTATTGTGGTACACCCCAAGCCATAGGAAGTTTCTCTCTGTAACAGAATTGGCGACCATATTGGGGAGGTTCCTAGTTGTTTCTCTTTGGGGGTTTTTCGGTATCCAATGTGCTTGAATTGCTCTGATTTCTCTGTTTCTATGTCGGGTCTGGGGGCATGTTGGCCCAGTAGTGTCCTGAAGGAGTAAATTTTGTCTCACCTTGTCTGTTTACCTTATTTTTCTCTCATTTTCTTCCTGTACACGGGTTTAGCTTTCACAGTCGCGTATACACATGGGTTTTCCTAGAATAGTCGTGTATGTATGTAGGTTTACTAAGAACAGTCATGTATTCCTTGATTTTTTGCTTTATTGGAGGATTAAGTGTTGCTAGGTGATTTTGGATGATTGTTGAGTCTTCTTGGATGCTTCTGGAGTCTATATCTACCATCTGTTTCTAACTAGAGACTGTTTTTAATTTGATTTTTAGAAATGTTCTTGTCATTCATTTTCTACTTTTTTGTTTTGAGATTAGTGCATTAGGTCTCTTTTACCTTGATGCTTTGCTTGGCTACTGTTTATGAGTGGTTGCAGATTCTGAGGGTTGTAGAGTCATTTTTCTTACTTTTATATCTCATTTAATTCAAAAATAAAAAATATTTTGCTTTTTGCATAGTTATGCATTGCTTGCATTTTGCATCAGCATGGTACTTGCATTAAGTTTGCTTGGTGAATCTTAGTCATATTTTCATATAGGAATGGCTACATTTACATTATTAGAAGGAAAATTTTTGCACTTCACGTAGTAGCATACCCTGTTTTTCATTCTACACAGTGCATTTGCATTGATTGTTAGGTGTGCAATTTGCTTCATGTTGTGTCATAACACCATAAGTTGCATGACCATTACCCTTTGAGTATAATAGCCAACTAAAATCAACGCTTAATAAAATGAATTACACTCTTTTCTTTTCTAGGGTACATCAACAATATTAGGTTTTAGGGTCTTGGAATAGTTCATTGTAAGTTAATTCTCCAAGACCACTAAACAAAACAATTAGGTGTCTGTACAGGTGAGAGTGTGAAACCCTTGATATAATTAGTATTTCTCAAGATCCTCCTCTTACACGGGAGTTAAGCATGAGGCAGTGTGAGCAATTATGATTGGGATGACCCCTGATTGTGATTGATTAGCACCAGAGATATTTTCAGGATTGTATTCATATCTGGGGGCCTTTGAAGTATTGGCTGGTACACCCCTAGGGTACCAGTTGTGCTTTCAGGCTTTGGGCTTTGCTACCCTTCCCATACGGTCAATCCCTCCTGCGACTGTCTACCTGAGCATTGATTATATTGAGGTGACCTTAGTTTCCTTACCTAGGTTATCAAGGGATTATTTGTAGAGGTTATTCTGCAGCTGTCCTGACTAGGTAGGGGTCGGATGGCACAGTCGCTATATGCGTTGAAGCTAAGGGCCACTATAATTGGTTACGAACCTTTGCTTGTTGTTTATGGGAGTCTCAAACCTCTCCTAGGTGAGACATACTTGCTTCATTCGAGAGCTCACTTATCCTACCCTTGGTTTTCTTATTGTTTGGATTTAGATTTTCTTATGTGTATGCTCTATGCACGCTAGTCTGCTTTGGGTTGCATAGCTAGATTGAGTCTTTTATTTTTATTTGAGTCATTGTGGATTCGGGGGAAGCACCTCACCGTTCTCGTCATTTAGCAGGACTTCCACCTTCCATGTCTCCTCCTCCTTTTAGAGAGAGAACGAGATAGTCCGGGCGAACTACTTCTCACTTTGATTCACACACCATGGGATATAATGAGGATGAGATTCCAGAGATGTCCTCCCCACCTCACAAGGTTAGGTAGGGTGATCCTTCTAGCACATATGATCGACCACATGAAAAACCTTCACGATCTAGTTATGATCCCTCATTCACAGGTTGCCAGTATTTGTTTCCGTGCGACGAGACTCACTATGAACCCACAAGCACTAGTAATGTTAGATATGGCTTGCCCGATATCCCCGAGTCCGATCCGACATTTCATGCCAAGTCGAAAATTGATCCTGTAACTATGCCTGGGGGCACTTCCATTCCTTTCCATGCGGAGAGTTTTGGGGGCACTAGTCACATTGCACCTTCCATCCCTATGGTGGAGGCATCTTCACATGCTCATCCTAGGCCTAGTGTTAGTAACCCTATTCGAATACCAAAATGGAGACGTGTGAACATTGGGAACACCACTTACATTATTTCACATGTCTCATCATCTTCGAACCCTACTCCTTCGAATGCTTTTTTAATGACCCATCCTCCCCCTAATTCACATGGACCTTTGGGCCGGAATACCGCTACTAGCCACATTCATCCTGCAATTGCTAACACTATAGTATCACAAATCCAAGTGCCTCCTATTGTGTCAGTAGGTCCTATACATGTTTCTAGATCGTCTCATGGTCCAGCTCATGGAGCTCCCCATATACCTAAATATGGACCATCTCATGGAACGTCCCATGGAACACCTTATGGAGCTTCCCATGGACATTCTTATGGACCACAGTACGGACAAAACTATCAACCGTATGGGTATGGGTATCAAAAACCCAATTAATCTTCTAATTATGGCTTTGTAGTGCCTCATAATCAAGGTACTCTGTATCACAAAGGCTTCCATGCATCCCTTCATGGGTCATATGGGAGGAGGTTATTATCCCACTGGCTAAGGCCATGGTGCATATAACAATCAACTTTATCTGAATCAGCACTACCAGGGAGCATGGCATCGATTGGCTTAACCTAGGCTCCCTTTCCTTGCGACATTGAAATTACCTGATTTGTTGAGATTCATGAATGATCCTGTGTCTCATGATCTGGCATGGCCGACAGTCCCTACCAAGATTCCCTTAGACATTTCCCATTTCGAAGGTCATGCTGGTGAAGATCCTAGTGAGCATGTCACCACTTTCCACCTTTTGTGCTCTTCCAATTCCTTACACGAAGATTTTATGTGTTTGAGGCTATTTCAACACACCCTCATGGGTCCTACAACGAAATGGTACATAGAGTTACCAGGGGGGGTTATACTACGTTTGATGACATTTCCATGACTTTTCTTAATCATTTCCAGCTATCCGTACGTTACAACGTCAGTACCAAACTCTTTGCGACCTTCCGATAAGACAAAGCCACACATATTTCAGATCATATTCAAGAGTGGCGTAGGTGAAAATGGTTAATTAAAGCCTTTATACCACCAGAGTTTCTTTTAGAATGGTTCCTCAAGTCATTGTTACCTTGCATTGCGAAGGATGTTTCTACATCTGGAGTTCAAAATGAGGACCAAGCTGTTTTCAGGGCTCAAGAGTTGGATTTGATCTATGCTCAGTTCAGACTCTTGTATGAGATCATCCCAAATTCTCCAAGATCCAATTTCAACCCCACGATCAAACCTGGACCACATAACAATGGTATTGTTGGCTCCACGAGTACCAAACCTACAGAATCGGTCATTAGAGGAAATTTCAACTCAAAATGGGCCTCCTAAAATGAATTAATAAAATAATAGTTAAAATAATAAAATAATATTTATTAATTTTGGAGGAAGAAAAGAAGAAAACTACTTTTTTGTTTGTATTTTTGACATATCTCCCCGTGTTTTTACTCAAATTTCGATCGGGAGATCTCGTTGGATGCGGAATTAAATTCCACATCCAACGAGTACCCACTTGGCATACTTTTGACGGACCCCGCTACCCCAAAAACAAGAAATACCTGAAAAAATGGAATGATGACATCATCATTCCATTTTTTCAGGTATTTCTTGTTTTTGGGGTAGCGAGGTCCATCAAAAGTATGTCGAGTGGGTACTCATTGGATGCGGAATTTAATTCCACATCAAACGAGCTCTCCCGATCGAAATTTGAGTAAAAACACATGGAGATATGTCAAAAATACAAACAAAAAAAGTAGTTTTTTTTATGATACCTATCCCCAAATTTATATTAAAAAAGTGTTTAAGACCTATACGGTATTTCAAATTTAAATCAATTTCATTGGCTAACACATGATGACATGGAATTTGAATAAAAGTTAAAAGGCCCATTTTGAGTTGAAATTTCCTCTAATGTACGAAACAAGTGAGCCAGATATCGATTAACCAGCCTACGTCGAGACAAGCTATGGCTTCATCTCAACCTACCCAATAAGCAAGTGTACTCTCCATGCAAACATCAAACTCAAAAGGAAACCAGCAACCTGGAAGGAATAAAAAGAAAGGAAAAAATAATCATAAGGGTGGGAATAAAAATGGAAATAGTAATAATAATGACAACAACATGAATAATGTTGGGGGGGGACAAGCATCCTAAGCGTAAGGTGAATTTTCCTTGTAAGTTGTGTAAGGATTATCACCTCACTCACTTGTGCCCTTGTATGGAGGACACCTCGAATTTTATAGCACAGGTCCTAACTGTGGTTACTAATACTTTTCCTAATAATAAAAATATGAACTCGAGGACCGTTGATCCTAATTGTGTGTCTAGTGGAAATCAAAACCTGTCGAAGGTCACTCTTGGTCACAGTTGCATCAATATGGTGAGAAATACCAAAGTTGTGATGCGTGCAAAAGACTATGGTTCGTCACAACCTGACCTTGGGAAAGAACCTGCTCCACCTGAGATCCCTTTGCGAATTGAAAAACCTACGGATAAACTTGAAGTTCCGCCCAGCATTTATAAGGGATTATTGAAACTCTCGGGACACAATCCTAATTCTCGAGCCGCCTAGAACAATTCAATTGTCGAGGATTTGGGCCAAACTCCTTGTGCAATGTCCGCATTAGAAGTGCTTCAGATTTGTCCTCCGTAGAGAAAGGCCTTATTGTCTGCTCTTGGGGTTAGTGACGATAACTCTTCTTCCATTATCAAATTTGAAACCATGGGAGTACAGCCTCGCTTTCCTTACTACGTGTCTCTTTTGATTCATTTAAAATGTCTCAACAACACCATCATGCGTACTGTCATTGATGAATGCGCTGTCGCTTCCATGATGTCTTTGTCTTGTTGGAAGGGTTTAGGTTCTCCCATGTTGTCTCAATCTGCCAACATGTTGATGGCTTTCAATGGTAGGTCGTTTCGGCTGGATGGTATACTTCCTTCTTTAGAGATCCAATTGGGAGGGAATACTGTCGTGATCGAGGTCGAGGTGGTTGATGTGTCCCTTGACTACAATCTTTTGTTGGGTAGGAATTGGATGTACAATATGCAAGCCGTAGCATCTTCCCTATTTCAAGTAGTTTTCTTTCTGTTTAATGGGAAGATCACTACTATTGATCAAAATTCATTCCATAATCTGAGTGTTAATGCATCATTAGGAGCTTCCATCCTGATTATCGATCATTCTTAGCTGGCAACTGAGAATGTGGGTGTGGGTATGTATCCTTCTCTTATGGAAACCTTTAGCTATCCTACGACCGTCCTTATGATTGGGTCTAGTCCTCATGGGGACTCATCCTCATCGAATTCGCTATCTTGTCGCACTACTCATATGGGAGATCCTTGGATTATTCCTTTGCCGAGTACTTTGAGTGTGCCTATTGAGACTGACATGACGTTGCCTGCAACAATGGTGGCGTATCAAGCGAATCTTGATTATGTTGTAGAGCCTAGTCCTTCCTCTTTGCGGACAAAGGAGGAGGACCCGTATGTTTTTTCTGCATGGTCAGTGGAGTCATCTCACTCTCACAACTGCCTTGATGATGTTTTTCCATTAGATGAAGCTATTCTTGAGGCCATGTCTGGGATTGAGAAACCTTGGGAAGAGTTGCACCATAGATCGTATTTCCTTCCTAAGCTCGATCATTTAGAGTGTGATGACTTTAGGGAGATTCTTAGTGAGAAAATTGGTAGCCCCATGGTCCCATTAAGCTCTCCTGGTCAGATGGCTGAAGGGAACATGGCTAACTTGTCACCAACCAATTCCTATCAATATTTCTCATGATCTTGGTAAAATTGAGAATGTCTACATTGGGGCGGGTTGTTCCCTCGATGAGATCAAAGATTATATCGAGTTGTTTAAGGAATTTCGTGATATTTTCACTTGGTCATACAAAGAAATGCCGGGTATAGACCCTCATATTGTCGAACACGAAATCAAAACCTATTCGATTGCAAAACCGGTTCGACAATGTTTGTGTGTCGTGAATCCTAGAAAAGCACCCACCATTAAAAGCTAAGATAGAGAAACTGCTCAAAGATGGTTCTATCTATCCCATTACCTTGATGAAGCAGGTTTCAAATCCTGTTCCAGTGGATAAGAAGCAGGGAGCGATCCGAATATTCACTGATTTCTGTGACTTAAATCAAGCTTGTCCTAAAGATAATTTACCTACACCATTTATTGATCAAATTTTGGATGAGTGTGTGGGAAGTGAAGTATTTTCTTTTATGGATGGATTTTATGGATATGATTAGATACAAATTAAACTTGAGGATGAACAAAATACCACATTTATTTGTCCTTGGGGAACTCTTGCATATCGGAAGATGCCTTTCAGCCTTAAAAACGTCGGAGCTACATTTCAGCGGGCCATGACCTTAATATTTCATGATCTTAAGATGATTATTGAAGTATATTTGGATGATCTCGCTACTCACTCTCATTTGAGAGTGCGTCATCCTTATCATTTGAGATTAGTGTTCGAAAGATGCCGTCATTATCAAGTTTGTTTAAACCCTCATAAGTGCATCTTTTGCGTGACAGTTAGTCTTTTACTAGGATTCATCGTGTCTAAGGAGCGTATTAGAGTTGATCCCTTGAAGGTTGAGGCAATACTTCAATTTTCTCCCCTGCGTAACATTCGACGCCTTCAATGTTTACAATGTATGGAAAACTTCTTGCGAAGTTTCGTGGTCATTTTTTCCAACTTGACGAAAGGCTTCATGCGTCTGTTGAAGAAGGGCACCCCTTTTTACTGGGATGAATGAGCCCAAGAGTCTTTCAATGCTCTTAAGCAAGCCTTAGAAATGACCCCCATGCTTAGTCCACCAGACTATAGCCATGATTTCTTGATTTATGTGGTCGCATCTCAAGAGACAATTGGTATGGTATTGGTTCAAGAGGATGAGGAGCTCCATGAGCATGTCATATATTATTTGAGCCAAAACCTTATTGATGTAGAACTTCACTATTCCCATGTGGAGAAGCTAGCCTTAGCCATCGTTCATGCAGTTCAGCGTTTGAGACATTACATTCTCCTTCGCCAAACTTTGGTCATAGGTCACATCAATCCATTTCAGTTCGTCCTCACTAGAAGGATGATTGGGGGAAAATATAATAAGTGGATTGTGATTTTGCAAGAATTTGATCTCGAGTTCGTTTCAGTGAAATCGAAGAAATCATTAATCTTTGTTGAGCTCATATAATATTTCCCAAATTTGGAGGAAGAGGAGGTTTATGAGGATTCTTTTTTCGATGAACATATATTCCTCATCTCAACTATGTACCCTTGGTATGGAGATATCATTGTGTATTTGCAAACATTGAAGGTCCCCACTCACCTCTCACGGGATGAGCGGTGACGACTATGCCATGTAGCAAACAACTACCTTATAGTGGATGATACTTTGTACCGCCGTGGGGTGGATTCCATTTTACATCATTGTTTAATTCATGATGAGGCTGAAGTCGTGCTTAATGATTTCCACAAAGGGGTGTGTGGTGGTCATTTATCTGGGATTTCTACAACCCAACAAATCTTGAGAGCAGGCTATATTTGGTCATCTACCTTTAAGGATTGCATTAATGCAGTCAAGAAGTGCCACCCTTTTCAGGTGTTTGCACATAATATGTGCTCATGTCCTGCCCCTTTGCATCCTATTGTCATCGTCAGTCCCTTCACCAAGTGGGGGCTTTATTTTATGGATTGCAACCCAGCTTTGGTTGGGGGGCACCACCATATTATTGTGGATGTTGATTACTTCATCAAATGGGTAGAGGCTATGCCTACAGTTAAATCCAACGGTGAGACAGTCGTGCATTTCGTATTTAACCATCTTATCACCCGGTTCGACATTTTGAAAGAGCTTGTCACTGACCATGGTAGGCACTTTCACAACAAAATGATGGAAGAGTTGGCTTCCAAGTTAGGGTATAAGCAAGATCACTCTTCTTCTTATTACCCTCAAGTGAATGGACAGGTTGAAGCAGTGAACAAGTCACTTAAGTCTATTCTCCAATGAACCATCGCACAAAGCAAGAATAATTGGCATATCATGTTGTATCCTTCTTTGTGGGCCTATAGAACCACGGTTAAGACTACCACCAATTTTTCTCCCTATTAGCTTGTGCATGGGGTGGAGTCAGTATTACCAGTTGAATGTGAAATCCCTTCTTTGAAGTTAGCTATGGAGCTTTTACCATACACTTCTGCATTGGAAGAACGTTTGGTACACTTAGAGCAGCTTGATGAGCAACACCGAGATGCCTTAGTGGCTCTAGAGGTTAAAAAGTGTCACGTCAAGGTCCAATATCATAATTATGTCCATCCTAGGAGGTTTAGTGAAGGTGACTTGGTCCTTTTATGGGATCAAGCTAAGGAACCCTTGGGGGCAAGAAAGTTTAATCCCATGTGGCATGGTCCTTACGTGGTTAAATGTGTCTTAGAGAAAGGTTCCTATGAGCTGGTTGATTATGAAGGGACAGCCTTGGCGGACACTAGAAATGGGCTCTATCTCAAAAAATACTATGCATGATCTTCAGCCAAGACTGATTTTTGTATATTATTGTACAATTTTGCATTGCATAGTTAGGTTTTCTTATGGTGATCGGGTTTGTTGATTAGCTTTCGTTTGTTATGGCATATGTCGATGGAGTCTTCTGTTTACATAGGATTCACTAATGGTGCTAGCCGTCACACTCAAAACTTAGCTTCGGCTACTTGGGTGATCTATACTCCTACAGGTCAAGTATTGTCTTCAGGAGGCATATGTTTACAACCTTCATCAAACAATGTTGCTAAATATAGTGCCATTATTGAGTTATTGCGTGATGCCATTTCGCATGGTGTTCATTCTCTTGAGGTACATCTTGATTCGCAATTAGTGGTTTCACAAATTAATGGCTTGTATCGTATTAGGGATCTGACATTATTACGAAGATTCTTATGTTTTAGATTGCTACAACGACAATTTGAGAGTATAACATACATTCCTGTTCCAAGAATTTTTAATCAAGTTGCTAACTCGTATCCTAACTATGTGTTAGATTGGCATTTTTTTAACAGACCATAAGCATATTACAAACACATTTTACACACATGTAAATAAAATAAAAATAGATGATCATAAAAGTTTTTTCATTAAGTTCAAAAAGTGACGTCATGATAAATAAGTGTCATATACAAAATTGGGGCTTCTGAGCCACAAAAATATAATACACGTTCATACAAAAATGAGTACACTCGGGTCTCTAAGCCTGAGGTGGAGAAGGGTGCTGGTCATGATAGCACACTATGGCTCTAGCTAGTTGGCGAAATAGTTGAACCCATGCTCGTGGTACTCCAACCTCCTAGCGTTGCATGGCCTTAGGAAAGTCATCGACTTGCACCATGGGTACTCTATGTGTCAATCGAACAAAGTTTGTGTGAATTATTCGGAGCTTCCTCTCTGCATCTGCACCCATAATCTCATCCCCTATTCCCCTCCATCTATGATGAGAGAAACCATCCAGCCGTCGTGGTCCTACATCTGCATATACATGACAGATTATCACTATGTGTCATCACGCCAAAAACACGTCTTTTGATTTCTTATATTAAAAAACACAAAAAAAAATTATAATTCAAAAATTAAAAGTGGGTTTGGGATTCTTTACCTATGTCTCCATAAGCTGCTCCTAGAGGTAGGGGCATGTCTGGATCACCGCGGAAGTCAATCCCTGCATAGGGATAGTCATCTATGGTGATCAGCTGTCTCCGCCACCATGGAAAGAACTCTACTGGGTAGGGGTTAGCCACCCTGCCACCTCCCAGTCTGTGCATGACATTAGCCCAATGCCACTGATTTGGATCCTGAACTCCATGTGGAGCAATGTCTACCCTAGGGATTAGGCCTGGCACCCACTCAAAGAAGAATGTGCTCAGTATGCTGCCAAACCCGAAGTTTCGCACCCGACCCATCTTGCAATCACTGAGCTGATGTTTCATGTTTCTCAATAGTGTAGTACTCCAGTCATATACTATAGGTCACATAAACTCTACCGCATAGAACATCATTGGTCATGAGGCCTGGTGGAGTGAAGTCAAACCTGCAATCCTGCCTAAGGCCAAAAGTATGGATTTCAGCCCCAAAATCTAAATAGAGTTTGTCAGGATTTGACTCCCAACCTTCTCAGCATCTGGAATACAGTACACAACTATGTACTCATCTATGGTCAATCTGCCACCTGGCCCACGGGATCGGAGGTTCACCACCTCCCCTCGTCGGGACAAACTTGTAATGAAATATATGTCCTCAATCTCAATGTTGAGCGACATCCCATCTATCTGAAATGTTTCAAACTCTGCATCCCAATAATCTACCAGTAGCTGGAGTAGTCTTGGTTTGGACCTCAAGATGCCAAGACACCAAAAATTGTATAATCCATGCCCATAATGCTTGTTGAGCCATGAGATCAGCTTGAACAACTTCCTCAACATCACCATGTTCTCTCTCTCACCACTCTAGTACCATCCTACACAAAAAACCAAGTTTTTGATCATCATTTTCCCATTAAATCCTTGTTTGTGGCCTTGTATGTGACTATTTTCAAAACAATCGCGTATGTACGCAGGTTTTGGGGCATTTTCCATGTATGGCTAGCCCTATATGCGGAAAAAAGCCCAATTTCCACGTGGGCCAAAATGCCCAAGTTGGGATGGCCCAAAAAGTTAATTTGACCATGGAATTAAAAAAAAATTATATCAAAATTCAAGAGAGAGGCAAGGGAATCTACCTAGATCAAACAGGGAGGGATTCCACTAGACAATGCCCCTGGAATTCGCTTCTAAAGTTCTAAGCTCGAATACACTATCCTGGGTAAAAATAGAAATGGTATGAAAATTTTAAAATTTTTTACTATTTATAGAAAAGTTTTGAAATTTTTACCCACTTTCTATAGTTTTTTACCATTTCTGATAATTTTGGACCGTTTGAACTAATTTTATGTTGTAGGAGCCCTTTTTGAGTGCGGTTTGACCGTGGCTTTGACCCATTCATGCCTATTTCAAGTATTATGTCTAAACTGGCATTTAGGTTAGGTTGCACATCCGTTTTCACTTTGCATAACCTTATGACCATTTCATCTTAACCTTAGGTACGAACACATTCTATCTTGTCACAAAACCCTCTTGCTGCTTTTAGAAGTGACATGTTGAGAATGGTAGAGCTTTCCCATACATAGGTACCCTATTTAGATCCTGTTTTTAATTTGGTGCCCATGCCGACATTTCTCTTTTAGGATGTGGGAGTCCTTTGTATAGTACCACCATGACTTTGAGCAAGAGCTTCATACTCCTCTTGAACTTTATGCTAGCCTTTTTCCCTTGGAATCCCCTTGTATATGTCAAGTTGTAATTGCATTATCATGAGTTTTGCTTGCCTTATTGAGCCTTATGTTGGCTTCCCTGACTTTGATTATCAACCATATAGCCCGATCTTATCTCATGTCTATACAATAAGAGTGTTTTTATATATCTTTTGCAGCTTGGTCCCCCATTTTTTATCAGGAGGGGACATTCCCCAGAGTGTCGTTATCCTGCACATCTTTCCTTGCATTGAGCATAGGTATGTTCTGTTGCTTGGAACCAGCTTGTTTGACCCCTGACACTCGTCTCCTCCTAGATTTGTAACTATAAATCACTTTTATTCTTTGTCAAGATTTTCAAAATATCTGAAAAGTCCAAAAAGAAATTCAAAAAACCAAAAAGTCGAATAGGAAAAGATGTTATCTTTTGCAGCAGTCGAGTCGTGTCGCCTTCGAACAAAGCAATGTATATCACATTTGTTGGTTGGGTTATTAGTTTGACTTTAGGAGCTGTACTCATTACTCTGAGTTTGTCTCCACCGATTGGTTAACCTTCCAATCCCTATGGAGCCTTTATTGATGCTGTCACAT